>WAAE01010237.1:0-10781 GCA_013400495.1 Nicator chloris
TCTCCTCTCCTCTCCTCTCTTTAGCTATTTTGTTCTCTGTCCCATCCATTTTCTTAATTTTCCTCTCTCTCCTTCTCTTCCTCCCTTCTATCCTCTCCTTCCTACCCCTCTCTTTCCTGCTCCTGCACCTCTCTCATTTGTCAACAGCTGTTAATACATGTCACAAAACAATTTCCCCGGAGATATGGTAACATTTATGGTAAGGAAGAAAACACATTGTCAACTGTACTTTTTGGCAGAGATGGGTCTCTAAATTTAGACTTAAAACAAGCTGTTCCGATAAAAAAATCTATTGCTTAGTAGGTATCATTAAATTCACATTATGTTTGTTATACAGGCTGATCTTGACTGCTTAATAGAGTGAGCTTTTTGGCGATAGAACCCAGGATAACACAAATAACTCTGCTCATTTCTCCTCTGTTCTAGTAAAACTGTGACTCGACATAAAAAAACCCTTCCTGCCACTAACTTTTATATTCTTTTTTTAAGGGGATTATGATTTAATAAGGGCATTAATAGTTGACAAAAATATGTCTTACAGAAATAAATGTTTTATTTACCCTTTGTGAAGATATTTGTAATAGTGGTGTTTTCAGGAACACTTTTGTGTTTAGATTTGACAAGCCATTGGCTCTTCTTCCTTCCCCAAGGAATTAAATTAAAAATCACTTCAAGATATTGCAACAGTTTTGTGTTGCCATGTAGTCTTTTTTATTCTTCATTTCTCTATCCAAGCAAACAGATTTCTTGACTCAATATTTTGGAAAAGTTTAACTTTTGTATCTTCAGTGATAAATATGAATTGCAAATATTAATAATCCTGTCACAAAAGCACTTAGAGTTATGACACTTTTACATGCCGTTTTCATAGCAATTGATATTTCCCTAGAAGCAACACTGTTGGAATTTATGAGCTGTTGAATGAAGAAAAATAGCCAGCAAATTAGCAGTAATATAGAATTACTGTTAGTTTTGCCACTGGCAAATAGTGTTTTCAGTACTGGCAACAGGCTCATTAGCCTTTGTATAAAGCATCTGTGATACTGTATCATATCCTGGGGCAGCATTACTTTGTAGTCTTGCTTCAAGCAGAACTTTATGAGCAAAACCCTTTTATTATTTCTGTTTTGTTTTTGTTGGTTGTGGTAGATTTGGTGCTTTTTATATTACATTTTGGAAAACAAAATGAGATATGTTCAGATCATCAGATTGTTAGCCAGTCTTACTTGTCAGTTGTAAATAGTGTCTGAAACAAGAAAGAAGCTCATCAATCCTTTGGAAATGGACTCCTAATGTAATATTTAAGCCATTACACATTATGGCTTTGTTCATTAATTTCATTAGCAAAGATCTAAAATGCATCAACCTTTCATTTTAGATCCAGATCATCTCCACTAATATCCCTTGGAAACGTCTTTGGGTTTTTTTGAAGTTTACAGTTAGTAGCAGAAAGCAGAATTTATATGTGCTCCTGTCAAATTGGGTTTGTAGCAAAGCTAATTGTTGGAAGCTGGAAGGCCAGGTTTCTGAATTTTTTTTTCTTTTCCTGTTCCGATCATGGCCTCATGAATAGAACCAATCCAAAGTCCTATTCCCAGGTCATTACTGCAGTGGGGCTGATATAACTGCAGAGTTGGCTGGCTGTAATCAACAGATTGGAAAAAATGGTGTTTATAGATCCAGTTAGACTGATGCTTTTTATTTAGACTCTAGATCTTGGAAAGGCAGGAAAGATTTTAACCTTTGCATTTACCATTAATTTAATTTGCTTGTATAATAACAATAACAACAATACCCTTTCTGAAACTAATTTTACTAATTATATTTTCAATTCCGTGTGGTCATTAAGGCAGTGTGACTTCTCTCAGTCCTGCCAGACACCCGAGGTAGGGATGAGTCTTGTTATTTACTATCCAAAAACTTCAGCACCTTACGTAATTTAGTCATCTAAGTTCTTTTTAGAGAGAGTTGAAGAAGATGTGCATCTCCAGAGGGCAGTTCATTTTTCCTGTCATATAAGGTGGTATTAAAATTACATGTATTACAAATTTTCACAGATGACTAAGAGAATGTTTAGACAAGCTTGGACCAAATACTTTTTTTTTTTGGAAGAATGAACGTAGGTGAGATATATCCTAAATCTTCTCCAACAAGCTCAATTTATTTTACATTCCCAGCAAGGTCTTTGACAAGCTATTCATTCAAAGATTTAAAAATACAAGTTTTATTATGGTAGTTTTCTGCGAACGGTATGTTTCCTTTGAGCAAGATAAAAACCAGTCCAAAACACTGATATTTTCATATTTGGTGGAAAAGAAATGTGAATTTTCCTTTTAGGATTGATTTCCCAAAGTCTTTGCTCAAGAACTCAAATTTTTTAACCATTGAATAACTCAAAATTAGCTCTTTTTAACTTCATTATTAGCTAAGCTATTACCCCCTCTCTGAGGAATAACCACTAAAATTTAAGATGACATTTCTTTTTTGTAACTATGGACCTCCTCACTCATTAATTTTTCAGGCATGACAGTGAAAAGTCATATGCCTTTGAAGGTTTGTGCACACTGGTGTTAGAACAGACAGGCTGTGTGTGTTGGGCTGCACCTCGTGCATTGGAGGAAGCCCACTTTAATGGTATCTAGAAAGACTTAGTGTGTATGATCTAGTGTGCATGATCTAGTGTGCATAGGCTTGGGAGCCAGAATTTCACACTGATCTTGTTATTCTAAGTTATTTTCAAAGGAAGTAGAGGATAAAGTTTCTTAAAACTTACTCTTATTTCTCAAAAACCTTTTAGGTGTAGTTGGGAGTAGGGGAATATTCTGATATTCTAAAAAGTTCACACATTCACAATGCCCTAACATAAATGTAAATTGACATTCAGAGGTGGAGAGAAACCTTAGCATGCTTTCAAAGTTTTAATTAAAACATGAAATATAAAACAGATCAGGAGGTATGGTACAAATCCTGAGTACCAACTAAATGCACACAGTGTTTAAGGATTAAATATAATCTCCACCACAGACACACAATAAATAACTTCAGTCTTTTCATGTGAGGAACCACCAAGTGCAACCTGCTTGTGTTTAAAGACCTAATCAGTTCAGTAAAATCTCAGACCCCGCACATAACATTTTAGTAACTTCATACATCTTGAAATTAATAAGGCTTCATAGAACACATTGCAAGTTATGGGTACAATAATTTCCAATCTGTGGAAAAAAAAAATTGCTATAACATTTTTTGTGGTGTCCTGGATGCTGGATTGGAGGAATTTCATAAATGACTCTTTTCATCATCTAAAGCTGGGCCATGTGCCTGTATGGCATCAAGGAGTGAAGATAGCTTCTTCTCTTACAGGTAATAAGAGGGAGTCTTACACTGGCTGGAATTTTTATCTACTCGAGGTTGTCAGTACAAGAAACTAGCTATTGCTTACACTGTGCTATGGAATTTCTATTTCAAGTTGAGTCTTTTTTATGAAAAAGGGAATATAAGATCTTGCAATGTACTTACTGTGTCAAAAAGGGCAGGGCAACATTAAAAGGGATATTTGAATTTGACAAATTCAATTCCATTCAGAAACTCACTGTTTTCAAGGTTTTTGAAAAAATGAGATACAGCCTGAAGGGCTGAGAAATAAAGGGCAGAGCTAAGTTTGTTTTCAACCTCACAATCTGAGAGAATCTTCATGCACCTATATCATATAGCAAAGATATCATTTGGTGAAAAGCCAGTGTCAGGATTTGATGCAAAGCCATTTCAATGCAATGTGCCATAGACCACAAATCCTCAAGAGCATTTTGTTTAAACCGTCTAGCAATGTCTGAGAAATGATAATTACTAACCTTCATGAAATGTAAATTTAATTTTGTCTTAGCATTTGATAGCTTTTCTACAAGCCATTTTTTCTGAAATGTGTCAGACTGACAGTTGTGAGGACTTAAAGAAGGCAATTGCGTGTCTGAAAATACTGTCCCCATAATATAAACCACCACAATGGAACTTGAAATAAACACATAATGCACAGCAGGAAAGAGTTAATTCCAGGCCTAATGGAGCTAAAGGTTTGGTTAGCATCCAGATAGAAAATTCCCACTGTTGCAAGCTGTTGGGAAAGGAAAAAAGTGCTTATGCACATGCCACCTCTAATTATGGGAATGGCCTCTTCAGCCCATGGATACCCAGGACCTGGACTGTATGAACACGGTACCTCCTGAAGAATGACTCAGGGACCAGCAATACGCTGCTTGTGGAGGTGATATTTTCACTTAATCTCTCTTTCTATCCCTCTCTCCCACCCCTTTCCTATTTCTTTCTATCTCTCTATCTCACATTTACTGTTAAATACAGTCTGTACTGGTGACTTTGGCATATGGTCTCATTTGCACCTTAATTCGTGCAGAGGCTTCTCTTCTATTCGGATCATAACAGTGCAGGAATCTAATGGCTTTTATCTAGACATTGAACAAACACCCACAACAGCACTGCAGGCTTCCTTATATTACCCTGTCAAAGACTTTTCGTCAGCTCCATTCTGAAAGAATCAGTGAGAGAGTTTGGTGCAGTTCAGTTGCTGCTTGCTCAAACCTCAGTCTTTGTGCTGAAACTGCCAATCATTGTACTGGTCACAGAGTGCCTAAACCTGCAGTGTTCTTCAATGTAGTCCAGCAAAAACCTGTCAAATGGTGGTGCTCCTTATTTGCCTAAATGTGCTAAAGCGGAAATATCTCATAATCACCTTATCAGTTCCTTGGCTCCTGTGACAACATTCCCTGAAAAAGGTGGGCATATGACAGAATTAAATTTGTTCTTCTTTTCTAGGGTCTCTGATAGGATGGAGGCTGGGGTCTCTGGTAAGACATTTGGTATCACCTGAATAAATGAACGTAGAGTGAAAGTGGAAAAGATCACTGTGATGAAGAAGATAGTGTGTGGATATAGAAATGCCAAACATTACTGCCTGCGAAAATATGTATGATGGTTCTATGGAGAGTGTAACCTATCTAGCCACTTAGCAATAGAAGGAAAAAATGTTATCTTCCTTCTGAGATTGAAGAGTGTCTGAACTATTTGAAATTCCACAATGTTACTTGACTTATCCTCAATGGTTTGATACTTATTTAATAATGGATTTTCTAAACATTTTGAACAATAAAATGTCCTCTGACAGTCACTGTAGGAGAATCAGAAACTGTGAGTTGGGTCGTGGATCATGGAGTTGGAAAGGAGTTGTGAACAGTTGTGACTGGGAAGGACCTCTGATCCATGATATGTAGCTCCCCACTAAGTGAGTCAATCCAAATCATTTAATCACTTCCCTAAATATATCCAGGTCTCTATGAAAAACACAATGTTTAGGTTTGGAGTTTTAATGTTTTTCCCGTTTGCCTCATCAGGAAATCTGATGAATAAGTTCAGTTCTACGAATTAAGATGATTCTTCTAATTTCTCATTTCAAGTCAATAAAAATTGCCAATTGATGCTAAATAAAGTATCTCTATGGGAGTAAAGGCTGAATTTTGCATACCAGCAATAGCATCCTGTACCTGATGTCATGACTGGCTTTCCCTCATCATAGTAATTTTTTAAACATTAATTTTTGAAGTAGACTCTTCAAGCCTAATAACATTGGGATATCCCTTCAGTAGGCCATGAACAAACCTACAAAGAAACAGATCTGCTCTGCAATTCTACAGTCAGATTAGAAAAAAGTGCTACAATTGACAATTATAGAGAATAGTAAATAAAATTAGAATGCAAAAAGAACGATAAGGTATAATGTGAGAGAGAAGACAAAATGTTTATGCAGTTCTGGGGATGAACTGTACGCACACCAGTTAGTGGTTATACATCTGTGCTTTCATCTGTATTGCCAGAGAACAGATAGAGTTCATACTTGTGCAGGGATTTAAAAAACACTTAGGGTAACATTGTTTTGCATGTTAATTACTACTTTCGCCCACTGTTTAAGTTTTACTGGAAAAAATAAGAACAATGGAAATTGACAACACTGGTTCTTTTTCAGAGTCAAATGATGGCCTTTGAAACCAGAGGCTTTCATGCACTGATAAGCAATGTTTTTTGTCAAAGATTGGTACATGTGCTCCTGGTTGAAATAACTGTGAAGTATGCTATTCCTTTAGAGATGAAAAAGCAAATGTAAATATTTTTATCATCTTTCTTTCCTGAGTGTTCAATCAGTTATATGTTGCCTTTTGTTTCTAAAACAGAAAGATTCTCTTCCAAAATCATCGTATAACTTAAAGGAAAGAAACAATTTGTTAAAAAAAAACAACCCCAAACTCAAAAAAGATTGTGCTACTGATCATTTTCTGCTTGTTTACGTATAGAGGCAAGTGTATAGCTATCACACAGCTTTACTTCTCTAATTTCAGGTAAAAGCAGTGCTTGGCTAGAGTTTCAATGCTCAGAACTCTGATTCCTATTAAAAGAGAGCTTCTGCTAGCTCCAGTGAAATTATTGGTTCTTCTGTCCTGGAGATTTCTGTCTTTCCAGCAGTGATATGAGTGTTTGTCCTTGCCACAGCAATTTAGACCCTAATGTGTTTCTGCAAATTGCTAGGCTGTAAGCTCTGGCAACTCAGGAGCAGACATGATACATTCTAGAGGGACAACAATAGCTTTTAGAGGCAATAACAGAAAAGCTTCTCCACCATCAGAGCTCAGAGACAGTGAATTTGTTCACAGAGAGTATGAAATCTAACTGTCTTCTCTCTGCACTGTGTCAGGATTTTATCTGGAAACAATTACACCTAAAATGCAGAAACCACTCAGGTAACAGGAATGAGATTTGTCAGGATGTCCATCACAGATTTCTAACTATTAGAATAATGTCATGTTGGAGCATTTTTGTTATTGTTGTTGTTTTGGTTTGGTTCTGATTTTGCATTTAGTTTGGTTTGGTTTTTGGCTATGATTTTATTGATCAATCAGTAAATTTATTGTTAGTCAGTAAATTTGGCTTCAAGATTTTGCATTATATTAAGATAAAACCAAAGATAAAATCTTATTAGACACAAGCAAATTTCACTTGTCTATGGTGATTTTCTTTGTTATTATATACCTATATTTGGAACAGAACTAATCATTGCTTAGATAAGCAGTATGTTCATGGGTTTATAAACTCTCAAATATGATTTGAAATTCCAGTAGTTTTCCAGAAATTCATAGAGAGTGCCTTTCCCTGACTTTCTCACATTAAAAAGAAGCTAACATCTCCCATAGTTATCTTTACTTAGTTTCAAATTTTAAACATTTTTAGGCCCAGGCTATACAGTAGATCCAGATGGTGCCTGAGTATCAGGGGATGCAGAGGACCAGTACTTCTAGGGTAAGTATTCAAATTCCTTGTCCAGGTAATGAAGAGAGGTAACACTTTTGAAGTTTTGCTCTGAAAGGAAAAGGTTGAAGGACTGAACTGGATTGGCTCCCAAGATAAAAGTAAATTTTTTCTCATGTAAATTCACATATTAATTATTAGAGAACCTTGAACCAATCTCTTCCTTATCAGAAGGGACCTATGTAATCCTAGATTCCTTTCTCAGGATGAGAGGAGTCACACTTTCAAGGTGGATCTTTGATCTTGATGACTCAGTTGATCTGGCCACGCTGCAGCAGGTGTCTCAGACCATCCTGGTGTAAGTGTGTAGCCTTGGAATATGGCGTTGCCATGGCTAAAGTGGCTGGCACTGGCTTTGTACGGAGTTTGCAAGCCTTCCAGACTGGCACTCCTCAGACTGGTTGTCTGAATGTTTCTTTACATGCCTGCAGCTTTGTTTCACTCACTTTAGCCATGACAAGAGGGTTTTTTCCCTGACTGACACAATGACTATGGCAAATTGGGTTTGCTTTCACTTATCTTTGCGTGAGACAATAGTTCTATACAGATAGCAATAGCAAGCAGTTATTTCATGTAGAATGAGATATTTATGACTCTAAGACAACGCTGTAACAGAGAGTAATAGAGGCTTAGTACAAGACAGAGAACTGCAGACACAATTGTGGTGTAGAGGAAGCACAGACACGGGATGTCAAAGGACAGAAAACAGGGTTGGTACTGGAGACCCCATAGTTATAAACAACCACCCCATGGTCTTTGAAGAAATGCAGCTCTGGAGCAGGAAAAACTGGTTGTAAGGGTAACAAAGAGAACCAAGGGGTAGCATCTAACGTATGTAAATGGCATCATATATATTAGACTCAGATATAATCTGGAGCAACAGGTGAATGAAGGAAGACCAAAGGTATAAAAGCACGTTAGCAAACATAATGACAAAGTCAGTCCTGAAGTGAGAAAGAATAAAGCATCAATGTCATGTTCCTCCCTTCGAAGGACCCCAGATGCTGACACCCAAAAATAACCCCTCTTCTGCAGTCTGAAATTGCCACTTATAAGACTCATACAGAGTAGAAGGCTGACTATAAAATTACATTAAAAAGATAAAAAACATGTAATTTCCTCTTTCCCACGATATTTAGATTACTGAAATGCTAAAATTTATCACCAAGTTACATATTTCATACTTTTTCCTAAGAGTCACAGAGGTAAGGGTTCACAATATGAATCTTTATTTTCTGAATTAATTTTTTTATTTGTTACAGTGTACATATAACCAGGAGAGAGCAGAGAAATACAAATTGCTATTACCTGTAATTTTGTGATGCTTTTTTGTAAACAATCTTATTGTATTAAGTGTATCAATTTAATTCTGCATGTAGATAATACAAAGCCAAATTATGTTTACAGTTATATCCATGGAATTCAGTAGTATTGAAAATGTCTAAAAGAAGGAGCTGGCTCATGTGCTAATTTCCAGTCTGCTATTGTTCTGAAACTAAAAATAACACATATATTATACCTTGTTAAAGATATATGTAACAAGCAACCTTTATGCTTCATGTTTTTAATTTTCTGAAGGCCGGGTATTAATTATTATTTTTTTTTCAGTTGATAAAACTGTGGGTTTGGATTTTTTTTAATATGGAAGGTGAAATACACAGGTTTCATGAACACTTTGGTCTGCCAAAAAACAAGGGATGTAAACAGACATGAGAAATATTTTTAACAGCCATCACAAATGTGTTAGCTATACTTATAAATAAAGTGAACTGAAAGTAAACAGGAAAGCACCGCCTATACAATACTGATCCCTTAAAGACAGATGCAGGGCACAAAGAAGAGGAATGACCCATGGTAAGGCACACTGACGTACATACTGAGCAGCATGTTTTTTGCCCATCAGCAAAAGAGATGTGTTATACACATTTACGTATGCCATGAATAAAATCAGATTTCACTATGATTTTTTTAATGGCCACATCCTGCTTTAGATACTGACGTATGAATCCTCGCACATAATGCAGTTAGAAAAACAACTTTGAAGTATGTTTTTATGTTATTTAAGTGGTTTTTTGTCCCTAATGTTGTGTCCACGTCTATAAATATGTGGCTAAAATTCCATGAGCACTATGGCCACACCATCCATTGAAGCAGTGGCATTGTCTTTGAAAATGCAAGGTGAACTGGATCAAGGAGATCCTTTGAGTCAGAAATACCCCAACCAGTTTCACTGCGTGATCCTGTAAACTCTTGTACCACCTCAAATGGGAAAGAGAGTGACATTGAGAGGAACTGGAAAATCAGAAACTGCCACAGAGAAAGACCTCCATGTGACTTACATTCAAGAGACTAACAATTGATTCGGACTGCTTGACAAACCTGGAGAGACTTCGTTGTGACACCTAAATTAGGCATGCACAGCAGGTGATCTTAGCACAGCCCTCTGCACTGTGAGGGGTGATGAGATGCATTGACCGAGTCCTCCCAGCCACAGAAGCTCAGCATGAGCTTCCTTCTCAATGTGAACTGGAAAAGAGCCTCATGGGGTATCAGGTATACTGTCTGCAGCCTTTCACAATAAAAAGTACTAAAGTAAATAGAAAGACAATGTTTCTAACTGCCTGAAATGCAAACATTTTCTCCCAAAATTTGTTCATGTATCACCAGGAAGAAAAAATTAAGAGTTAAAAATTAATATTTTGCTGACGTTTTCAAGAACAAAATCTGAATTTTTCTAGAGTCATTAGCTTTTTAAATGTAATATAGCTAGAAACAACTTTTATTTTAATTCCTATTATAATCAATTGTGACTCAAAGCACATAAAAAACCACACCATTTTCTAAATAAGATTAATGCAATTATTTCAGAGAAGAACTGAATATAAAAGGAAATAAATAGAGATAGCTTCAACTAAATACTTTAATTCACTATCCTGAGAAGATGATATGGAAATAATGAGGTTAATCTGAAATCTTCAATAGGTTGATCTAAACCCTGTTATAATCTGAAGAAGAATATTATTTTAGCATATAAATATACGGGTACAAAGCAGTAAAGAAGTTATATGCAAATCTATCTATAGAAAGAGAGAAATAAAAAGATAACCTTTTAGATATGCATCATCTTTTATTAGTCATGAAAGGAACAATGATATTTGCTTTTCAAGGAAGTAGGTACTTCTTTTTCTCTTTCACCAGCTACACAGAGGAAAACTTGTCACCTTGAAATGTTTATTTAAAGTGCTAGGACATTAGTTATGAGAATAAGTACTCCAGTCAGTACCTTTTCCCCAGGAGATACAAGTACATTTAAAAACACAGGTAGACTTACAGAAAATAGAAATGGAAAGTTGAGAATTATAGAACCATTTAGCCTGGAAAAGAATCTTAAGATCCTCGAGTCCAACTGTTAACCCAGC
>WAAE01010248.1:0-10963 GCA_013400495.1 Nicator chloris
ATTTTATTTTATGAACAAAATTTAAAAGACCCTAAGTCCACTCAGGAACATCTCAACTATTTTTTTTTCTCTTAAGTAGAAGAGGGAATTTTTCCTAGTCTAATGCATATCAGTGCAAGTCTCTCAGGAATACAGTTCCCAGCACTATGCTCATTAGTTCCTCTTTAATAAAATACCCTGTAATAAAAACATAGTGATAAAATACAGGTTATTAAGGTTAACTGAACACTGAAATAAGCCTGACTTAGAATTGCCAGGAATACAGCATTCACACTCACCAACAGTAAATTAGATGATCTTAATTCAATTTTCAGTTATAGTTTATACCTTACTCCTAAAATTGTAGTCTGCAGTCTGCAGGAGATTATCGCTGATCTGTTTTATAAGATGTGATTTGTCATATCTGTTCAAAAAAGTGTGTTTCTTAGAGCACTTGCAGAATTGGTAGAAAAGGGTGAAAACAAGACCTACTTACAGGTTTTAGGAGGATGAAAGACTGAGCCAACAAATTACTTAGGAAGTGATCATGAGCCAATCGTATACTCTCAAAATCTCTTGTGGCATTTATCTGCTGCAGAAGCTGTGAGAACTGAGACTCCAGAACATCTACCTGATGAATATGTGAAGATACCTCATTAGTGATTCAAGGAACTGGAAGTGCCTCAGACCAGCCAGAAGTTTTGAATAAGAAACTTATTTTCCTTATTCCTACTCTTATGTGAGAGGCTGAGGATCCCCTTCTCTCTGGCTGATGAATGGGGAATAATATACAAGAGCAGTATATAATGTGGAGTACGCAACAACTTTTGATGTCCAAGTAATATCTAAGCAGAAAGAGAAACTGTCATTTTCTTTATGAAAAGGTATATAGCTAGCATGTAAACAAAGGTATTTGTTGTAATTTCTGAATTTTATACTGGGAGATACTATTTGGAATCTTAGGGCAAAGGCTGCACTACAAAAGCTCGGCCAGATTACTGTGGAGTATTTAGAAATCCAGGCTCCCTCTCAATTCTTTAAAAACCAAACCAACCAAACAAAAAAGCCCAAAACTTAACTCAAAGTAGAGTTCACTTAAAGAGGCCAGAGAAGGAACCAGGATAGTATCTTAATAATACCAGTCCTTCAGAGATGAGTGGTTTCTCACAAACATTTAGTAGCATTAGAGAGCTACTAAAGAACTCCTCCATTTCACTGATTCAAAAGTCCAAAAACTTTGTAGTTGTAGCAGCAGTCTGAGAACTTGTGGGAAGCTCTAGACTTGTGAAGGAAATCCTGATTTCCTTAAGGTACAAGGAATCAGAAACCTGAGACAGGTCTTCAGTGCTCCCTTCATGCATTTCTGCCAGTTTCTGATTAACTGACACAGTTTATCTTTCTCTGTAATACTGACCTGCAGGTAATACTGAAGATTGTCCACAAGGAAAGCCATGTGATCCCTCAGACGCCACTTGATGGCATCTGTTCTGTTAGATTTCAGGTGTTTGCGTTGCATCTGGAGAGCCCAGCAATGCTGTAGCTCAGCCTGGACTCGTCGCACGCTCAGCAGGTATTTGAACACAACATTGTACCTACAATCAAAAAATACAAAGTTGTTTAAGACTAAAATCTTCCTCTGCTGCAGTTACTGGAGAATGTAACAATGCAAGACTGGAAGAAGAAACAGGAGATGACTGCCAATAGTTAGGGCCAATCAGGTGCCCCATGGCACATGCTGCAGAGTAAGATTTCTGCTTGTATTGATTACTGACCTAAGAAATACGAAGTTAGTTTCAGTGTAAGGAGGTGAGCTGTCAATGAAAACACTGTTTGTTAAAGTAGCACTGTTTGTAAATGCAGAACTGTCAGCATCTTGCAGGTCTTACTGTCCTTACAAGTACTTCCAATCTGAAGTACTTGTAAGGACAGTAAGAATAAGTGGAATGAGCCATTTTAAGGTTCAGGGAGCAATAGCTCTACCTTTCTCTCCATAGAGAGGAAAAAACTCCCAATGCATTAGTGAATTCCTCACATCAGGGAACATACAGATGAATACAGAAAGACCATACCTAGTACTTACTTCTCAAGAACAGCAGGAGTAAAAAGAATGTGCAGTGGCCATTGAACCTTATAAGAAAGGCCCAGAGCTGCCCATCCAGATGTGGGGGCTTCACGTGGAGATAATTCCCGGGAAGGCCCTTCTCGAGTCTGAGAAGTATCTAAAAACAAGTAAGGTGCTGAATTATGTTATCTTCTCAGTCAGTGCAACCATGGCAGGAAAGAAAAGGGAAAAGGGAAAAGAACAGAATTAAGAAGAGCCGGAGTAGTCTAGGCCATCACATAGGGTGGTAAAGGGAACAAAATCAGTGTTTCTTTAACTTGAGAGAAGGGTAAGTAATCGATTGGAAAACAAGGTCATTGTCTCCCCTCTTAATTTACTTCTAAAAATGCAAGTAGATACCTTTATGTTCCTTTCCATGATACTCAATGGTTAAGTGAAGAAGAGGAAGAAGGTTGTCATCATCTAACAGCACCTTATGAGCAGACTGCTGAAATGCAATGTTGACATCTGACAACAAGAGAACACAGATCAGCACAAGATGATGCAGCTAGTGCTAATTTTGCATCCATTAATTATTTACTCTTGGTCCTAAAGGACAACACTGATGCACTATTGACGCTCTTTTCTTTTAATTCCAGTTTCAAATACCTGCCATCTGAAGGTTTCTGAGAGATTGTTTTCACTCACTCTGTGAGACATTCTAATTCACAAGTGCTGTAGTTTCAAACTAATGCCATTATGCAGAGAGTTAAGATAGAACTCTTCTGTACCGGATATGGCTTACCAGTTTCCTGCTATACCACAATGAGGACAGTTTGGTAAGCAAATAAACAACACTCACCATGTTCAGTTACAGCCGTAGGAGGTGTCTTTAACATGTGCTGTGCAGTGTCAATGAAGGCCTGAAACAGCTCACCTCTTCCCAGAAGGTAAAAGTCTTTTATTATCTGTGGAGATAAATTTTTTGTACCTAACATAGTAAAAGCAGAAATTTTAAGCATCCTAGCTGATAGCACCCATTTTTATTATTTGGACAACTGCTGTTTCTAAACACAGCTGGAGAGTCCTGAATTTCATTCACTGACCAAAAAGTCTACACTGCCTTTGCTTCAAGATGCAAACTACAAAACCACGTACATATACCCCTCTAACTCTGTCTCTGGTCAAGTTCTTTCAGTGTATGCTCATTCTTGAGACTGGAAAATGAAAACAGCTTTACCTAAATGAAGAAAGCCCAGAACATAAGGCAGTAAAGTATTTAATGGGAAGAAAGAAGGGAAGAAAAGAAAGAACGGAAGAAAGAAGGGAAGAAAGAGCTGCCTTAGCAAAAATAAACTAGCGGTTGCATTACCTTCAGTTGTCCTAGTAGATCCGATTCCTCCACCATCAGTTTCCAAAGATGCTAGTGAAGAAAGAAAAATCAAATGAAACATCAGAAACCTCCCCTCAGAATGATCTCACCCATTCAGAGAGAAGAGGAGCTGCTGTCTTAAAACACTTGCGATGCAAACAAAAAGAGCACCTATACAAAAGGCTATATAAAGTACAAGAGAACACAGTGTGTGGCAGCCCATGATACCAGTTAAAATTCTTGATCAATACTGGCAAAAAACTCTGCCTAAGAAACCTGAAGACCTGTCACAAAAAAAAGTGCAAATTCCTATGAAATCAGCTCTACCCCAGCTTTGTTCTTGCTTCTCTAACCTCCTCATTTTCTTAGGTTCTCCTCCCTGCTCCAAGTGAAAAAAAAGATTAAAATTTGCCAAAGCATGTACTCAGCGAGATGCCATCTATTATACTGAAAGCAAATGAAAAGTTCTGACGTTATTCCGAGTGAAAGAAAAAAAAAACAACAAAAATTCCCTACTTTCCCTCATGAAAGAGCATAGTATTGTTAATGTCCTTTTGTCATTAGAAGTTGGGTTTACATGAAGCTCTGAGACCAGTTAGAACAGCTGCACTGTTCACATGTTTGTTCAATCACTGGCACTGACGAATCCCCTTCTTCCAAGTCCTTCACAAAACTTAAGAGCTTCTCAGCCTGCATAGTAGTTACCCTTCCTAGGATGCTCACCTCAGCAACAGTGCTCCGTATCCAGTCAACCACTGATTCAAAGTCCACCAAACTAAAAAGTGGTTGCTGCTTGAGTCGATGTAGCTCTGCGGCAAAAGTGTCCTCCTGGTTTTTTAGGATGGAACCTATGCAGCAGTGAGAAGAGTTTCAGAGAGTAAAAAGGAATGGCACTTGGAGATGTGCAGACCCCTTCCAGCACAGCGGAACAGAAAGGCTGTCCAGGCAGCACTGTCTCAGGTCTGGCAAAGAATGCGAGGAGGAGGCTTCAAAGTACAAGTACCAAGGTATAAGATTACTATTGCATATACAGTTGCAGTATAGACACTTGCCATGGCAGTGCTGTGGTATCAGTAAAACACCCACAGTAAAAAATATTTTCAACATAAATGGTTGCCACTAAAAGCCCTTTTTCTAGGACTGAGCTAGATCTTTGAACCCACAAACTTTTCTGCCACATTAACCAGTTGGTTTGGGTCTCCCCATACCTCTGCCCCTTTCAAATCTATCCTACTGTTTGAACTTGGGAACTTTGTTTTTTTTTAACTAACTGAAGTAGAAGACCAATTTCTTTTCCCCTTGCTTCTGCTATGGCAAAAAAACAAAGTCTAACTGAACTGGTCCTTAGTTCCCTGTAATGTCACTCAAGTAATTTAAGTACTTTTGCATAGACATGCTTAAGGTAAAGCCACCACAGCAGTCCTCCCCCATTGGTGTAGGAATATATTTTCCAAACCACCCCCAATATAAACTGTTCAAGCTCTCAGAGTGAACCATCAGCTAGAATTTTCTCTCCCTTGCTGTCTTTAAGGCTCCATATAATTTGTCTTTCATAGCAACTTTGGGACCACCTTGCAAGTGAATTTCTCATGTTTGTGGATGCAAGTTAATCCCATGACACCATTCTGGAACATACATTCTCAGAGCAAGATGTGCCTTTGTGTCTGTCTGCAGCTTTTAGAGAGAGGGATGCAAACTGAAAAGAAAGCAAGGCCTTTGCAATCGCTTTATCCAGAGCATATCACATGGTGACTTGCTGCTGGAAACTTGGAGACTATGTTTGGAAAGTGTTATTTACCCATCCTGTTCTTACACCTCTCCCTTGGAATCAATCAGAAGCAGAACATTGGGATACTGCTCTGTCCTGGCACAAGTATCCATATAGTCTGAAGAATAACAGCCAATAACAGTCATTGACTGTTGAATTTGTTAATGTGGCATTTTGGAAACTATGTGTCAGTCACGCATAACTGAGCAAAGGTTGCAAGAAAGATGTTCCTTACCTTTTCTGGTCAGGTTAACATTCTGATTCTCAAACATCTGAACAGATTCTCCCACAAAGAGGATTTTCTCAGCAACCCGTACAGGAATGTATGAAGGCAGCATTTCTACTCTCAAAGAAAACTGCTTTAGAGACGGAGCTAACATGTTCTCCTCCTCAATCAAGCGCTGCCAGAGACACCAGGCAAAAGAAATCAAGGGCAAAACAGTGTCAGAAAAACAGATAGAAAAGGTGTATAAAGGGGTGTATGTGTGAGGGGGCATCTAAGAACATTGGCAGTAAGCAGAAAGGTAGCAGAACTGATTTGTATCATTTAAGTAAGCCAGTAAACTTCCTTATGCTTCTGGTATGCTAGCAGATCTCCCTAGAGATAGTGCTTCCATCAGAGTGGAGGAGAAGGGGAAAAAGAAGCTAAACTTTTGTGGAACAGCAACAAATTGGCTGTATTAAAGGATTATAGGATTATTAAAGGAGTTTATTGCAAATGCATTACATCAGTCTTTTGCTGCCACAACAATGTTAACTAGCATTACCAAAAATAATCCTCCCCTACACCCATTTTAACACTGTTAGAACACTTGTGATACAGGCCACATATAAACACCTCCACTAGTGAGCAAATAGGATAAAGATCCAAAGGTTTGCTAGCAAAGATAAGGCAAATTTCTCATTCCTGTGACAGCTTTAGAGCAACACAGTAAGTTAATTTTTTTCTGAATGTTAATAAGGACCTCCAAGTATGGAGGCAAGATTTTCCTTTAGGAACGCAATACTGATAATTTCATCTGGCTTTCTTGTTACTGGAGAACTAGTTTCAGTGGTCCATAATCCACAAAAAATCACCCAAACAAAGTTTTAAGAATGTTTGCCCTCTACAAAGTTCTTCATTTCAATAGAAGAGTTCAGTACAAATTTGTATACTGATGTTAACAGGTTGGCAACTCTTTTCTTAAGATTCTAGCAACACTTTTAGATGAGGCAATACCCAGGTCTTTCATTGGTCTATCTCACTAAAACTCTAGAGTCCTTATTTTACTCTTTGACTGAAGAATTGCCAACGCTGTTAGTCGATAATACTGAAGAAATTGCTTAGTCTACAATTTCCACCATGGACCTAGAAGACTCAACAATTTTCACTGTCTTTATCTGATATAGTGAACTTACAGATTTTTCCACTAACTGCCTTTTAAAGTTTTCCTATTTTTCTCTGGGTGTAGTGTGTTTTCAGCAGAGACTGTTGACACAGGGCACTTAATTAGTATGCAACACAGAGTTTCTGTGTGGTCACAGCCAAGCTGCATGCACCACACTACCTCCATAAGTGCCCATGAAATGTCTTCTCACCATAAACTAGAGGGTGAATTTAGAGTTGAACTTGCTCCACACCATTTTCTATTCAGACACCATTCAAATGCTCAGTGTGGAAGACTATTCCATTGAGAAAGCTGCTTTGCAAAAGGGCACTCTAATGGTATAACATTTACAGGAAGAGGTACCATATTTCACCAGTGTGCTGGCAGGTTGCTCCCTTGCTTAGCAGTCCTTTGACTCTCACATAACACATTTTCTACCAGTAATGACAGTAGCATGAACCTGTTAGGTAACATTTGCACACCTAACAGTTCTGCAAGAAAGGCATCTGACCCAGCTGCCCATAGAAAGTGTGCAAATCAAGTCAACAGCCAAGTTCCTCACACCCTGTTCCTTGCAATTGCTCACACTACCCTCAATGCCTATGTTAAACAGATCACAGTGTTGACCATAAGGAATGAGAAACCAGTCAGTCAAAAGCAGTGGGCATGCAGCAGTTCCCATTACTGGACATCAGTGTCTACACAGATTCCATCCATAGGGCTTTCTGCCCCGGCGTTATCCAACTGTGCCAAACAAGAGGTCTCTGTCCCTTATGCCTAGCACCAACCTATTACAGTATTATTTTGATTTACCATCCTAGCAGGTTTCAGTATATGTCTAGTCTAGCATAGCTGGCACTGAAGCAGAATACAATAACCAAGTTCTTTAGTTCCCTAAGGACCAAACATGCCAAGTTAGGACTTGTAGCTCTTACCAGGTCCTGCAGTTCTCGTAGCTGTTTTCCTGTAAGTCCCCCAATTCCTAAGTCATCGTCATCTTCTTCAGGTTGGCTAGGGACATTTCCAGAAGAGGGGCCCTGTTTGATAAAGAACTCTTCATGTTGGTCTAGTAGCAATCCATGCAGCATCCAGGCAGAGAGCTGCTTATACATGACTCCATGACACACAGCCAGAATCCTGAGGTCAAAAGAAACAATCAGTCAGGCCTTTGCACACAATAATCAAAACCTCATTGTATGTCATTTCAGAAGGTCCAGTTGGTCAGCCAGGCAGTATGGCAAGTACTAAATGGCTAATGTGGTATTTTATACATACTTATTTTTAACAGAGAAAGGTGGACAAAACTAGAAGGTGCAAAACTAACCTAACATATCCTCTGAACATGTGGCTTCTCCATGGAAGTCTGCAATGGCTGCTGTTTCTACTCAAATGACTTTTAAGTACTTTGACTTTCTCCACAAGGACATACAAACATCACAACACTCACACAGTCACATTTATAATTTTGAAGGATCAAAGATCAGTAACAGGTCTACCATATGCAAAACAATTCACGTAGACTTCAAAAGGAGAAAAAAAACCCTGGGTCTGAAGTTTTCTGAGCCCTTAATCCAAAGCATGGAGAAAGCCTGAATTCCCACCACAAGCCTGCTTTAGATAAATGGGGATGGTGACAGTTTTCCCCTGCATGGTACTCCTACTTTTACACCATGCAAGGCTGTTTTGCATGTACTGTTTCAACAAGTAAGCAACACTTTGACACTAACTCCAGAAGAATGGAGTAATAGTTTTACTGTATCTACATACTTTTCAAGAGCACTGCGGACAGGAGGCAACCCCCCACAGCTATGTTTGTGGACTGCCTCCAATATCTGGCATCCATGAATCTGCAGAAAGAAAAGGTTAGACTAGGTCTGTTATTTGGATCTGTACTGACCTTTTTATACATTTAAACATTACACTTTCAGCTAACAAAAAATGCCTTCAGAAACTGAACAAGTCTTACAGAAAGAAAGGTGTAATATGTTCCGTGTAGTGATGAAAAAGGCCTTCTCTGTGTGGCTCTACACTCAAGCTTGTCTCAATACTTTCCCTTAAAAAAATGTAAGCATCTCTGGATTCTGAAAACATTAGCCTCTGCTTTTTTTATTTCAGGCAACAGTCAGAGAAAACAGACTCAGAAAAGAAAAAATTCCAACTACCAGCATCCTGTCCCATAAAATTCAAGACATCAAAGTTTATGGGATAATGGAAAAAGTCAAATACAGTGTAAATGAATTTGTAAAATAGTCTCAATACTTACGGTAGAACTAGTAATGGAGCATCCATTACTGAAACAACACTATTTTCTAGTATTAGAAGTCTGGGATGGGGGCAGAAATTACTTTATCAGTTAAAGAGGAAATCTGTTGAAAGAAACTAGCTGCAATTTTACTGTACCTTCTGAGTTTTGATCTGTTCCACCATGACCATCACAGAGGGGAAGAGTAACTGAAACTGCAGAACAAGAAGTGAAGTATTGATTTAGGTTGTTATGTAAGGAAGAGAGGAAAAAAAACTAGAGTAACTGTGGACAGGAGCTGAACACAATAATTTAATAGAACTATTATCTGTCTTTCCCCACAAATTAGAAACATGACATGCAAATCTCTAGGAAGTATGTCTTCCTTCCACTGGAGCAAGATGCACGAAGTTACTATGTTCCAGCAGTAGTTCATGCTAAACAGAGTCAGAGAGGAATGTGTGAGGGTCAAGGTGGAAGACCTCAGCTCTGTGTTGAAGTGCAAGGGATCCTCTGAGCATGATTAAGGGACTACAGATGTAGGAGCATTAGATAGAAATGGCATGACATGATGAGTAAGGCTCATTTATCCCACCCACTTTCTTATTAGACTCAATGAGGGATAAGAGCAAGCAAAGAACACTACCTCTTTAATAACATGACATACCTGGTCCAAGGAGTAATTAACATGTGAGATGGAAAGATGTGGGTCAGCCAGAAACTATAAAGATAAAGCAATTAATGAAGATTAATCATCGCAACCACTGGATGGTGACATTACCCACAATATGACAGCTGCTAGTCTTGCAGTAATTAATCAAAACCTCTAAAACTGCAAACAGAAACCACAGTAGTCTGAGATAGCACTGGACTCTGACAAAGATGGAGCCCTTATGGAACTGAAGGAAGAGGAGACAACACTTACCAGGATGAAAAGTTAAGTTACAATGGCATCTCACGGGACTAATTTGGAAGGCATCGCTAATGTGGAAAGGAAAATACCTTGTTTTATCTTAGAAACTACTACTAGCATGTTTACTGCAGAAATGACAAGTTTCCACAGTCTGTCAGCAGCACTACAGCCTCTTGTTCTGTATCTCTCTCCTTTACCTCTTGTTCTAGGTCAAGTAGTGCCTGTCGATAAGGCTGCAGCACTGAATCAAGACCCGTGCAGAAGGCTCTCAAATAAATGCCATGCAATCCACTCTGGTTTTGCTGAGATGGATGGTGATCCTGAAACCAAACAACAAAATCTGCATCAGCATCCTAGTACAAGTCTGAAAAGCAACGTAATTATTTGTGCAGTGTCACTGCAGTAGTCAGTGCTCCGAACATGTTGAAATGCACCTTAGCTCACCATAATGTGATCAGAAAAACAAATACAACCTTGTCACCATGAGAGTTACTTGAGCAGATTTATAGTTAGCTCTTTTGTGGACCTATGCAAGTGCTAGGAGCCACTGGTACCAGTGCTTCTTTTCACTTAAGCATGCCTCTTGGATCTCGAGGCTCTTCGCAAATCATCAGGACAGTCACGGGCATCCCGCTCAGTTCACAAACCCTGGCCAGTCTGCTGTGGTCAGAAATTATTACAAGACTTCCCCAAGAGTAAGATTTTACATTTGATTCATCCTTCACTGCTCTCTATCCTCCCTTGCATGCATCGCAGAGAGCTTTCTGGATCTCTCTTCGGTGCTACCGTGAGCGCGGGTATGGGCCACCAGCCACGGGCCACTCCTGTGTCCTGGGCAGCTTGGCCTTACTGGCACCTGCCGCGCTCTTCCCGGGAAATACCACGGCCCGGCGGCCCCACCTGCTGCTGTACGTGTCCCGTGTACTGCTCCACGAATTCGGCGAAGCGGATGTAGTCGGTGCCGAGGCGGCAGAGCCGGTTCAGGACGCTGGTCTCGCTGGGGTGCAGAAACGGCAGCTCCTGAGACACCTGGAAGGGGAAATAGCGGTAACGGACGAACGGGCGGACGGGCCGCGCAGGGCGGGGACCAGGCGGGGCGGGGGCCGGGGTGGGCTTTGGCCGGGGCCGTGCCACACCTGGAGGCCGCCGCGCTTGCTCCAGGTGAAGGCCGCCCCCGGATACCCGCTCAGCGCCAGCAGCAGCTCGTGGATCATCCTGCCGCGCGGGGCCGCGCGGGCTGCCGGGAGGAACGCGGGGGCCGCCGGGAACGGCGGGCGGGGG
>WAAE01010249.1:1997-19603 GCA_013400495.1 Nicator chloris
AAAGCATTCTTTTTCTTTGCTTTTATTCTTTTTGACTTTACTATATTAGGTCCTTTTTTTAAAGCTTGATTTAGGCTTGTTCTGAAAGAAAGTGACTGATGGAAATAAATTACTCTTCTAATTTAATCACACTAAAAATATGTTAATTAGATTTTGCTAACACCTCCAGCAGTTATAAATCATAGCAGTTTGCAAATGTAACAAAGAAGAGTGCTTATTCTTTCAGTTACTTTGTGATTTGCAAATTTTCTTTATTACCTTTTCTTTAGGGACCTAATAATGAGAATATTTGTTTATCTGTGTGCTGAACCAGACATAGCCTTAACTTGAAGCATGAATGTATTGTGTCAAGTAGAATTAATCCATCTTTAAAAGCTCAAATATTTGCTATCAGGGCATATGTGAAAAGTTCACAGATTTGCTAACCAGTGTGTTTCTCTGCTTGTAGACACGGTCAGGAGAGAAATAAGTTCTCATCTGAGCTAAGTCTACTGTGTAAAGCCACAATTTTATTTCTCTGGTTCATGTCTTAAGAAATATTCTTATATATGTTAAAAATGTTTATTTTTTCTTTATTCTAACCCTGTATTCCATACAGAATGCAATGGATGGGATTCCTTTCTATTTTTTTAATCCTTGTCACTTTTCACATTGTCATGAGAAGATACTAAAAAACATTAAGTCCAGGACAAACTATTTGGGGCAATGTAAATATGTGAGATTTCACTTATTTTTATTTCTCTCTCTGACTGTGCTCCATAAAGTGAAATGGTTCCTGTGTTGCCACAAAGAAGAGGTGCAGTCCTGCAATGAACTGCTGTTCGATTGCTGTCTGAACTTGGGTTGAGAGATTCTGTGATTCTAGCACAGCCCACATAAGCTGCACAGGAGTCCTCAGAGGGCTTGTGTATGTAGGATTTTGGAAGCAGATTATAAACCACATCCCAAACTCATTAATTTGTTTTTCACTGTCAAAGAAAAATGTCTTTCTTTTTTTTCCTTTTTTTTTTTCTTGTAAATTGTATAATCCTACTTTGAATTATATGAAACCAGTTGCAGGGCTTCACAGGAATAAGTAGCTCATTTGGAAAATAAATAACTATACATTATTGGAAATATATAAACTTCTGTTTTTAAAAATAAAACCACTCCACTAGAGAAGTTTTATTTCCTAATTTATAGTTATTTTTCTCTTCAGTGAAGGGTCTGAGCTTTTGTTATATAACACTTAGACTGAGGTTTGGCATTTTTAATTTAATTGCATAAACATGAAAATTGTATTTCTGAACACTAGCTAGAGCCAGGGTGAGTGCTGGCAAAGATTAACCAAACTTCTTAAAACATTTCCACAGTACCTTGGCCATGACCTTTGACACCCAAGTAAATGCATAGGTGCATCTATTCAGAGTTGAAAATGGAGATAGTGACAAATTATAAGATATGTTTTACAATAAGACTTACTTATGGCCTATTTAAAAACTGGAATTTAGATTTTTAAAGCCTTAGCTACAGTTATTTTCTGGTCTTCCTTTTCAGACTGATGCAGAATGAAGTGTAGATTTGAATTAATTTACTTTTATTGCTACTGACTGTAGTATAAAAGGGATTTTATATTACTGACTGTAATATAAAAGGGATCTATTTTCTCCAAAGTATTTTTCAAACCATTGATAGTAAAAATTCAAAATTGTAGAAGATTAGGTATGTTCTTAAATTTGGGTATGCAAACAGTACCACTGCAAACAATGGCCTTAATCATGTGCTTGAAAGTAAGCATGTGCAGAAATCTTTACAGGGTCATGACCCAGTTCTCTATTGCTCCAGTTCACAGGAGGCCAACCTCCTTGACCTTGCAAGCCAAAATCCTCTTGTCATTGAGAGTGGTAAGCTGCATAGCTCACCCCTCCAAGAGCTGAAGTGTATATGCCCCCACCAAGCCCCTTTGATGGCTGTTAGCGTGGGCCAAACAAACTCTGTGTGTCTGCGAGTGAAAATGGTCCCCTACTAATCCGCACATCACTGCAGTGTGAACATTGTCATGTCAAGGCAGTAGGTCTCAAACAGTGCATTCTTTGTCCGTTCAAACCATACTCACATGAATCTCATATTTATAGTAACACCTATGTACTAGTCAGTCTTGAAAGCAGTCAGGAGTTTGTTTAATTACCTGGTCTAGATGAAGTTAAGCAGCTGATTAACCTGATACTCCACAACGTGCCTCTGGCCCATATCTGGAATGGATCCTACATTTTTTACAATATCACCCAAATAATTCTCCCTGCTTTCCTTTGTTAGATTGGATCAAGGGATTTTTAGTTAAAAAAGAATCAGACCCTTGTGGCTTAAATAGTCCTGCTAAAGGCAAGTAAACTATCCATTTTCCTAAAATAACCATAATTTATTTACTTTCTATACCATGTACTTAACTATTTCATTTGATGGAAGCCTATATACCTCTAGAATGAGGGTTTCAATTCATTCTGAATCCATGAACTGGCTGTTTGGGTATTTGGAAGTTATTTTGTACTGTTGTACTAAAAGGCACCCAGCAATTGGGAAAAGACCAGGGTAGCCCTCCCACCCCATATGTATAATATGACTTCTGTGCTGGAAAATAAAAGAAGTTTTACTTGTATTGGGTGTATGAGAATGTGCTGGAATAACACATTTACATTATAAGTGTTTTTCTCATCAAGAATCTAAATCTACTTGCCAAACTACAATAGGTATACATGTGTAAACTCTCCAAGTGTAATGATGTAAAAAGCATTACACGTTACCATAGCAGGACTTCAAATAAAGGCTAGGTATTTTAGTTGTCTTAATTAGTTTGAGATCAGCAAAGAAATAGATTAATGATTAATGAACAGAATCATATACACACACAAAAAAAATTGTTGTAATTATATTGTTGTAATTGTTGTAATTATATTCATGCACACTTTACATAAGTATTGGAAATAGAATATTTGAGCATAAGTGCTCATACACATACAAATGTGTTTTCAACTAGAAATAGAGAAGTCAGCTTTATTTTGCATCTTCCTTAAAGCAGCAGCAAGTGGTATCAGCAGAGTTCAATACTGAGGCAGACACACCAGCTGTCCCTATCATGTCTCCCATGTACAGTTTGCACTTCTGCTGTAAACTTTTTATTTGAACAAAGACAGTATAAAAGAAAAATGGATGAAAAACCAGACTGCATTGTCAATTGCCATGGGAAAAAAAAATCTTCATTAGTATGTAATCAAAATATACAGTGGCAGATTCTGCTGGTTTATACTGATGTAGATCCAGAGTAGGGAAAAACAGTGGCATTACTTTGGCTTTGCTTATGCAGCTTAGAACTGAAACTACACCATAAAATTTAACCATCTACATTTTGCGTTAGATTATATTGTATATAGTCAAGTGCTTCATAGTTTATAAACAGCATACATATTGTAAAAGGTGATGCAAATATAGCATTTCATGTTTTTACTTCTCACATTATTACCATAACCATTGGAGTGTTAAAGCTGCTTAAACAGCCACCTTTAACTACACACCTTTTTAGAGGTCTTTTTAAATTTATTTTTACAGTAGAGTTCATTTAAGATACAATGAAATAGCTGATAAAGGTTGTGCTGGAGGAGAGACCAGTAGGGAAAATAACAATCTCACTGTTATGAATAAAGTCTGCGGTCTTTCAATCTAGAGAGTATGCAGTTTTTCAGAATCAAGAGAGAAAAGCAGAAGGTCTCTGACTGCCAGGCTGCGCTGACTTGCTGTGCCTCAGCTGTCAATTACACACTGAAGACTACAAAACTCCTTTCAGACCACAATGCCCTGCAGCCTCACCTGGAACAGTCGCTGAGAGCAGGGACGTTTCGTTTTCCCACTGCCACCCACTCACTGGCAGGCTGTATTCAAGGCTGTGTGTTTAATCCATAAGTGCCTCTAGAGAGCTGGTCAGAGGTGCCTCTCAGAGGTGGTCCCTGCAGGCCCCTGGGCAGCTTTCCACAGCCAAGATTGTTGCCTGCCTCACCTCCTCCTCTACCCACAGCTGCTGATGAAAGAGCAAGGTGAAGAGGAAGAAAGTGATCTCAAAGAAGAAAGGAAGGAACTGAGAAGAGGGTAGGAACCAAAGGAATGGTGAGGACAGGAAGAGGATGAAAATAGTATTAGTAGTATTACTGTTAGTGTTAGTACTACTACTACTAATATATAAGATAGTATTACAATTATATATTAATATATTAATATAATGAATATAATGAATAATAGCAACAGTAACAATAGAATGAACCTCAAACAAATGTTTCCTGTTCTTTTACCATTGCCTCAGATGCTATGCTGATGGGTACCTGAAATGTAGCAATAGGCAGTGTTTGCTTCCACCTGCATTATTTTACTTTTGAAATATTTGAAGCTATTCTAAAAAATTATTAATATTAATTAGCTGCCCAGTAGACTTTCTAAGTGATATTGAAAATCATTGTCACAGTTAACTATTCTCTTGATATTTTTTTCATTTGCTAAGCAAAACCCATAATGCTCCTTTTGTGCTGACCCTGAGCTCTAGTGAGCATGGAAGCAACTGAATTTATAAATTCTTATACAAAATTCACATCTGAAGCCCACGGTTCTTTTCCCCCAAGATCTGTGTAAAAAACCTGTATAATTTGACACTACAAGACAGGACAAAATTATCCAACCACCTCTTAAATAAAGTTCCTTATTTAAATAGTCACAGTAGTTATTTCAGGCAGTTAAACATGTTAATAATAATAATAATAATAATAAATATAATAATTTCAAATAATTTCAATATCTTTCTTAATTTTACACTATATTCACTGGAATGTTGATATTTAATTTAAGTGAAATAAAGCTTCACATATATGTATGTATTTGTTCAGTACACCTTGTCCCAAATATGACCTGACAGGTACCTGATATGCATATATCACCATCACCTCAGACTCTCAGTGCTCAGAAAAAAATAGTAAAGTTGCAGTATAAATCACTCTGGTTTCAGATATTTTAATATGTGCTTAGATAGCTGAAGTGATTTTCTATTTCAGAATTAGCTGGGCTAACATTCTGTGCATTTATTTGTGTATGTTATGTGTTAATCATACAAACATCAGAATATCAAAAAGCCAAACACAAGCTGTATAACAAGCTCTCCCAATTTTTAACATGAACCTCAAATTAAGAAGCACTTGGTTTTTCTGTAGTCAGAGACTGGAATATTTCCTAGTCCCAGTAGTTTTTAGGCAAAAACTCCTGCACATGATATGGGACTCAAAAGACACAGGGAAGTTTAAACTAAAACTGAAATAGTACTAAACAGACAACAGCAGCGTAGCTTTTCTTTTTTCATTAATCTGATGTTTGGGGCCTGCATCAATTTTTAAAGTTTTTTAAGATGGTAACAGCAGCAAACGTAGGAAAAACTGACTAGACTGAGTGTCTACAGCATCTTTTACCCAGGCAGGTTCATTGTTGTAATGTTAAAGCTGCAATTGAGACAGGTGAAAAATCATTCCTTAGACCTCAGTGTTTTTTGTGGTGAAAATATGCCCATGCAATAAGTACATTGCTGCACAGAGGGTTGTGTTTCCCGTGCTTCCAACTCATAATTTTATTTCTGGTCATAAAGTAATCAGTTTTCCTTAAAAAGCTCCTACATTATATAAAGACCCTTCTGATCTACTCTGTCATTTACTGCTGGGAAGAAAAATAGGAGAATGAAATACAGTGCCCTTCAGAAGCTCAGAAGTAAAAAGGCAAACACACACAAAAAATCTTCAAAAAAGACAAAGAAAAGAATAAGAAAACAAAATCAAACCAAATGAGTAGTATTTTTGAAGACATTGTTATGTTCAGGAGACTCACAATTGTTCTCAGAAGTGCCAGTAGGCCACTCACACTTTTCTCACTAAACATGAACTAGAGCCTCAAATGTGACTAATACTATAAAAATAAAGCTCTCATACACTTATATAGTTGAAAAAACCAAGATTATTCACTAGTAGGAAAAACGGCCATAAAGGAATATTTAATAAAAAAAATTACCTGCTTAAATTATTGTATCACATCTTTAAGCTGAAAAGTACCTTACTTAGAAGCCCTGGGATGATTTTCTTGTTATAATTTTCAATAGCTCTTCTTTTTAGTATTACACAATTTTGACAGGGCAGCCAAATGACAGAAACTATTTTGAAATATGCATCAAGGTTGTAAACAGTTCTAGTTAAAGAGAGGAAATAAAGGAAAAGGATTTAGAAAATACCAAATATGGAACTCTTTAAAAGACAATTTCCTGTTTCAAAAAGGCATTTTTAGTGCAAAAGTGCCACCATTAGTTAAAACAGATAATGCAGAAACTCAAAAAAGTAATCAAGAAAAGATTTTATTTTGAAGCAGCAAAAAGGTCTTTTTAATCTGGGGCTCTGTTTATTTTGTTTTTTCTTTTTCTTCCATTTAATACCAATTTGGCCCAAACAGAAAGTCAGGTAGCCTAAGAAAACAGTTATTCCTTTAATTAGTGTTTTGTTTGGGCTGTAATCTTCTTGGTGAAAATACAGAACCCTTGGTGCCTCTCTTTGCTGTGTATTGAACATGGACTGATACCTCCAAAGACCCTAGTGCTGGGTCTGAGCTCAGGAGAGGGACTCCTGCAGCAGCAGGGATATCTGACTGAGGTTCCATACCTGGCTGATTGGCAGGATATATTGCCTTGGAGGTGGCACCAAGCTTGCAGGGAGTGCTGCTTCCTGACCTGTTTGTTGGAGCAGCTCTATGGTTTTATACCTCAAGCTCCTGGCTTGGGTAGGAGTGATTGTACTTGTACGTGCTGTCTTCATGGATCTAGCTCTTTAATGCATGTTATAAATACATTTTTGTGGCTCACCTTGTGTTGTGTTGTGTCAAGTGGTTTGTTCTGTATCCCCCTGAGTTTGTGGTTTGTCCCTTGTTGTGCACTCCCCAGTTAGTGTCAATCTCTCATACCCCTCCCATTATTCTCCCACCTTCCCTGTCAGTCCTATTCCTCCTCCCCCAGGTACTGTGCCAGTCACCTCGACCCTCCTCCCTTTATTTGGAAGGTTCTTGGAGGAACATTGAGTGATTGGCCAGCCTGGGGCAGTCCCTCCCTTGTTCCCTGTTAAATGGTTGTCATCCCTATCCCTCATTTTCTTCACCACACCCTAATGTTTTCCCATTGGACCATGACCTGATCCACCCCCATTCTCCACCCGCAGTTAAAATCCCCTGCACTCCTTTGTTCAGGGCTCTTGGAGTCCTTTCCCACTGAGAGTGGTAGCTCCCTGGGGCTGCTACAATAAACTCAGCTTATAAAGGATTCTGAGAGTCGCCTCCTTAATTCTACTGAAAGGCATCCAACGCGTCTTCGTCCTCCAGGGAGTGAAGCCAGCTAGGTGGATCTCCCTAGCTGCATCCTTAACCTTCCTAGCCTAACCAGGCAGGCAGTGGAGGGTGCACCCCCTGCCATGGCAGTGCCTCAAGGAGCTAGCCGAGGCGATCCACACTAGAGTGGGGGCTCTAGGAGAAGGCACGGCCACAACCTTGGAATATCACCCTCTGTATTTTTACCTTGTGTCTTTTTTTTGGAGGAAGTTATTTGACTGCATTCAGCATCCTGAGGTTAAATTCCAATTGAATATAGCTTGCAGGACATCAGTCTTAGAGCAGAACCATTTATATTACACATGAATGAACAGATTGTTCCAAGGCTCTGCCAGGGTTTGTGCTCACGTCAGCCTCTTGACTTATGTGAAAGCTAAAAAATATCCTGCAAACTTCTCCGTTCCTGGTTAGGTTTTAATCAAGATGAGAGATTCTTCTCTTTTATTCTCTTAAACAAGCCCAGCACAAGGTATTAAAAGCTGTTGATATAATTCTGCTGCTACTAGAGTCTATCCTAATGTTTCAAGCTATATCTGCACCATGTACTGCTGTATTAATGACTTCAAACACACATGACATGCAGGAATATGGAGGTGTTAATATCTTGGTCTTCTGGAGTAATTCAGCTGACTGCATCAGTAAGACAACTTGCAAGTAAGAAAACTTCCATTGCTGCAGTCAGTAACAATGCCAGTGCAACCAGTATTAATCCAACAAACACTGTTTTCAGTAGCTGAGTGTGTGATGTGCATGTCTTGCAATTTTGCCATCCTGTGTACTGCACTGCCTTACACAACCATTGTCTGCTGTTTGTCGCACCTGAATGGGCTCAGAGGAGCTATTGGCTTGTTCCTGTGCCTGAGGCTTCATCATCACAAATGTTTCTCTTCTAAAGAGAGAAGACATATACAGTAAATTAGATTTATCTCATTACCTCTACACTTGTTGGCCTCTGCCTTTCCACAGAAAAGGGAAACAAGGAGCTTCTTTCTTAAAAAAGTTCTGTGATTAGACTGGTTATTATTAATATCAGAGCACATAAAGGCTGAGAAACATTCATCATATATACCTACAGCACTTCTAAACAGTGAAGTAGGTCAACGGTCACTTTGCCAAAACTCTTCCAATTTAGTTGGAAAAAGCTGTTTAGCTTCAGGCAAGGCTGTTGGAAGGCTGTAATTTGGTTCCAGTTTGATGCCTGGTGCTGTGTCTCCTTGAGCTGGGTGCTCTGTTGCTGGCTGGAACACTGAGGTCAGACCAAGGCTGTGACACACAGCCACCACGCTCCGCAGCAGCTGCCTCCTGGGAACCCCAGCAAACATCTGCACACCCACACACGCTTGCACTCTGTGCGGCCAGAGCTAAGAAATAAAGGCTGTTTCTGCCTCCTGTTCCCCTTTGTATATGTGTGAGGCAGAACCTGTAAGGCATTAAAAATTATTTATAAAAATAGGAACTTAAAATGAAATCTGAATATTCTAATGACAAAGCTGAATGTACATGTGACAACAGACTGCATATCTGTGGTTAGATAAGACAAATGAAAGAAAATGGGAAAATTCACATAGAGTTTGCAGCTGTCCCAGGTGCTCAGCACTCAGCTTTTTCTTGCTGTAGAAAAAAAATTGGTAAAATCACTAAGATTTAATAATAAAATATTGCCACAGAAATTTTTGTTCTGGCTTGGTTTTGGTGTGGTTTTGGTTTTGGTTTTGTTTGCTTTGTCAGAGCAGTTCTTACTGACTTCTGAGCAGGAGAATTATAAGATCTTTATTATAATACTAGGAGATTTTTTGTATTTTATGCATTTAAATGGAATTATATGTAGAATTCTTAGAACTGTACATAGCATATTTTTCAGGAAATCTGAATCTGATAATTGAAGATTACAATCTAGTCCCAGATTAAAAGAAGTTTTTTCCTTACAGCAGCTCAGAGAAAGAGAGAATAATGCTATTGATTTTAAAGTACTTTAAATTAAAACAACAACATCAAAACACAACAAAAAACCCCACGAAACAAAACAGAAAAAAACATCAAACATAACACTTATAACTTCCCACAGGATTTTAATACAAGTATGATGATGATATTCACCAAGAGCAGACGACAGCATGGTGAAGGATAACCAATTCTCCTGAGTTATATACCAATATTTTTTCATGTTCTGGAGGCATAAGCCAACACACCCTAGAGTGCTGAGAAACAGACAAAATCCCAGAGTAGTTCTTAAATATAAAGTGACTAGGTCTCCTAACCAGAATGATTTTATGATTCTATGTTTCTATTCTATAATAGAGTCCTGGCCTGGGCTGCTGAATCCCATGTAAGAGTGTAGTGTTGGGTGCAGAAATTCCTGCTGACCCCCACTGTCCTTGCAGGATGTCTCAGCTCACAGCCTTTCCTGTGCTGGTCCAGGACTCGGGAGGAGGCACTATGACATGTAGAGAAATGTGGCTTGCTTAAGAGCTGTGGACAACTGAGAGCCAAAAGCTAACCATCTCCACTAATGTTTTCTCCAAGCTCAACCATATACAGTGAAGGAACAGGGTATCCTGTTGTCCTAGGGTGACTTTATGATGCTTGTATCCCCAGTTGTCTGTTCTGTTTATGCTGGATATTAAGTTCTGCACTTTAAGACTGGTTCTGAGAGTGAAGGGGGAAAAAGAAGCACAGTTTGTTTGCAGAAACTGCACTTGCTCCCCCGCATTCTCTCTCACGGACTGTGCTGTCTGCAGCACGGACAGCGGGAGCGAGCCCTCCTCTGCTTTTAGTCAGCTTTTAGCTAGCTGAGACAGAGAAGTTCCCTGGGCTGTGGCTTTTCTTTTCCTTGGAGCTGAAAACCCAGAAAAACACCAGGAGCTGACGCCTGTGGCGCACCGGGGCCGGGACGGCATTTTCCAGCGCAGGAGGGACTGGTAAGAGACTGAGCGAGCCGAGCTACGCCCCACGACAAGGACTGTCTGAATTTGCCGTCTCCTCAGAACAGCGAGAGGTTTCATTGTTTCGTAGTATTCATTTTTTTGCGCTTGTGAATACTTCGCTTGTTAAATAAACAGGTTTTTTCCACTTTTCTCCCAGGAAATCTTTTCCCGAACCTGTAGGGGGAGGGGCCCCTTGAATTTGCTTTCTAGAGGGACCCTTTTGGAAGTTTCCTCCCAAATTTGCCATAACCAGGACACCTCTGCACAGGTAATACCAAGGTGAGCCCACATAGTGCTGAGCTCTCATCCCTGTTTCACCACGTACTCTGAAATACTCATGTATTCCCGAAACACAGCAAAAAACAGATTTGTTCTTGTCGTGAACAATTGATCTCTTCGACCCCTTGAAATTTTGTTTAAGGGGAGGGAGGGAATTTTCTGACAGAAAATGCTCTTTAGTTTTCTGTTTTAATATTTTTCAATTTTTAAAATTTATTTTGTCTAATTTAATTTTTGTTAGTACTTTTTAAAGTTAAGTTCCTTTATAAAATATTATTTGTGTACATGGTATATCAAAATTACTATTTTTCAAAGTCTTGTCATTGGGAAGCCTGTTAGATGATGATCCAGACAAATTCAGTGCTATTTTCTTTGCACAAAAAAAAAAAAAAAGTGCAAAAGATTGTGGCATTCTGCTAATTTACTAACTTGTGTTAGTGTAGTTACCAGAGGAAATCTGTCCAAGTAGGTAAGGAGAGATGAACCCCTTGCTGATATATTGCTGGCAGAAGTGAGGAAAAAAGCTTGCTGAAAACATTTTTTTATGATCAAGTCAGGAACTGACTATGGTTTTTACAGCAGAGTCTGCCCCATCAGGCTGAGCTGTGCCTCATCTTATTTTTGTGTTTGGGGTAAAATAATTTTTATCTAGAAATGAGAATGTTAAAAGTATAAAAATTCTTTATTGTTGCACCTATAATACCAAACGTTATTTTATCTTATAAGAATATGGTGGCTTATCCTTACATTTCTTTCATAGCTGATGCAAGGAACCTGTGTTTTTCTGTATATCAAAGACTGTCATAAGAAATAAAATTATGGAACAAAAATATGTTAAAAATGTGTATATAAGGAAGGCAGAGAATAAAAAAGGACAGTAGTATGCAAATGGCGTTGGAATGAAATACAGTGACACAGTTAAATGGGGTTCAGAAGTTCTCACAGGACTTGCTGGAAACTATACATAATTTCTATGAGAAGGTTTGAGTTTATTAGTAATAGTCTGGGTAAAATTTCAGGATTTAAGAGAATACCAATAAAGCGAAGACTGACACTAACCAGACCATGCTATAAATACCACACAAAGAGACCAAACAAGCCCCTTAGTGAGAGACATGCTTGACGTTCTGCTTCACTGCTAGTCTGTAACAATAGGAAGAAACCTGTTGTCTCTGTAGAATTAGTTCACTTAAATAAACTGCTCAAAATGCTATTGTTTAGGACTGACAGCAGCTGCTTACTGTGGTTCCTGTTTATGCATGATCAGCTGATGCAGCTTAGAGTCTGCTGAAGTGAGCCTGTAGCACACATACATTTTAAACTGTGCCATTTGGCATATAGAGTCAGTCCGTGTTGCTTTGCATAAATTCCTCTTGGTTTTGTTCTCATCAAGTGGTAAGCATAGCTCAAGATGCGATGTAAGTTTCTCCTCTAAGGAGAAAATTTCTGAATTTTTAGAAATTCACTTTTATGAAGGTGAATTTGCATATACCTCTCATTTAGTTGGATATAACTCTCAGAGCAATTACAGTCTTCATATTTGACTGGAAATATAAACTTGAGTCTGGATTGCTGCATATAGTCTATAGTAAAAAAAACAAAAATCAACTATTTATTATTCTGAGTATCAGTATGAAGGCATTTTTTTTCTGAATGGCAGACAAAAATTAGGAGCAATATTCTGTCATATTTTGTTTCTACAAGGAGACGGAATTTCATTCTGATAAGGAATATGTCTGTTGTTACTAAGTGTGCATTTTTTAAATGAACAAGACAGGTTACATTTCTGAAAGCTCCTCCAGACATTAAATAATACAGACATATTCAAGTGTTTCATTTAGCAGTTGGTTTGTTTTTTACTATACTTGTGGTGGACATTCAGGTCTGGGAGATAACACAGATATTGATAAATATGTTTTCTATACCAACATCTTAGGTGATGCCATTCAGCCTTTTCAGAACTGTGACCTATAATATTTTACTAATACAAACTTTGTGCTCACTGGTAATCATGGGATAATAATTCCCTAAACAGCTAGAAGAAAGCTCAGCTCAAGCTCCACACAGACATATGTCAGAAACAGATTATAGGGTAAGAGGCAGAGAAAATTAAATTTTAACTCCCTCCCCTCATACATAAACTGAAAAGACTGTCCAGAACAAACAAATATATCCTCAGCTGTTAGGAAAGATAGAAATCAGTAGTGAAAACTGGATTAAAAGGTTGGTTTCATGGGGACAGAAGGGAGCAGACTCTCACTGAAAGCATGATCTTCTAATCCGATGCAGGAAAAGCTTTAGGTGAAGGTCCGACTTTAAGGCTGAACCCCTTAAAGTTCCTGAGGACTTCACAATTCATAATAAATGAATAAAGTGAAAAATTGAAAATTAATACCAGCACTTAGACTGTTACGCGTAACATAAAAGAAAAAAAAGAGATGAAATTCATAGAGATCCTTATGATTTCCAAATTATGCTAGGACATGGGAATCTGTCTTCTTAACCCTAACATGTATTTATGTGTTTAGTAGCAGGGAGTTGCAGTAAATGCCATATTATTATGCAGAATGTATTTGTAGCTCATTTATATGTTTATAGTAAATTTGAGGCCCAAGAATCAGGATTTAAAGACTGGCAGTTTTTATGAATAAAGACCTCTAATTCAGGTTTTAAACTCAAAAAATTTGACACAAAATAACAACAGCTTTTGGCTAGGCTTTCAGATTAGTATGGATAAGATTCACAAACTGAGGATATATAAATTATATAAATTATTTGGTAAAATAAGAAGTGTATTTTTTTTCTTAGATTAAAAAAGTAAAGTGATGTCACTGGTCCTTTGTGATTTATGGAGCAACACTATTTTTGGAGATGAAGTGAAAACTCTATTTGGTGCTTTTGAATCTGAAAGTAGGAAAGAATATATAGGTTGGGGTTTTTTGTTTTTTCTTTAAATCAGAGATAACCTATAGTTTTCTACTGACAATAATATGTTCCATTTAACATTAAATTTATATCAACATGCTATTCAGTAGCACATGAAATTCAGAATAAATGTTTAGTGTGATTAAAGTATTCACATTCTGAACATGACATTTAGTTGAACTTAAATTCATTAAAATGCAATTAAAAGGCCAGACAGTTGGAATATCAAATCAAGAAAATTTAATAGCTTGATTCTGTTTATTTACATTCTTCTCTAAGAACTAAGAAAGATGACCGCATGTCTTCTAGGTTCTTTCAAATGAGATTGTCTACAGATATAAATGAGAATATAAAATATAAGTATAAATCAGATTCAAGATGGTGTATTGCACCACAATGTTTTATTAGAAACAAGATATCTGAAATAAGTTTACCAAAGAGGTTAGTGTACTAAATCAGGTCAGGTGTGGTAAGGCGTAGGAAAAGGAGTTCACCTGGTGTTCCCAGGTAAATGATCTGTATCTGAGGATGTAATATATATTGTTTTATTTCAGCCTGGTATCAAAATACACAAAGCATTACTGCCTTTCTTCTGGATCAGAGTGAATTTGGCCAGAACAAGGCCAAGTTCTTATCATGATAATCCCCATGAGCTTAGAGCAAGGAGGTTTTGGCCTATGTTTAATTAAAGCAGCATTACGGTACTTAGACATCTGTTACATTTGTACATTGTGGGTCAAGGGCTGAGCTCAAGCTTCTCTTCTGAGGTCTGTATGGCCACTGCTGAGCCTTTTTTTCCCCTCCAGTATTTTGCACAGCTAAGTCATGACTTCCATGTTCAAGGACAGTTTCCCTCATCAGGGACAGGCATGTAACTTGGTCTTCAAACATTTTGAGATTTTAAGAAGCATATAGAAGAAGAGAAACTTTCCAAAGAAGTTTAATGAGCCACCATGTGGAACCAGTAATGGTGAGAGATGCAAACTTCATCTTTAAGTCTGACTCTTGGAATGATAAGGTGGGTATCTAAGCATTGTAGCTAGGTGCAATGTTCTATTGTTTTCATTTGAGCACCTGCAAACAATAGTTTTCATACACTTACATAATTCTTAGCTATTTTTATCTTATTTTACATCATACATTTTGGCACTTTCGTTCCCTTCCCACCCCCATAGTTTCAGTCAATGACACGAATTACATATTGAAGATTTAGACATGTACCTATATACCTATATACTTATATACCTATATACCTATATACTTATATACCTATATACCTATATACCTATATACTTATATACCTATATACCTCTACCTTAACAAATACCTATCACAGTTGAAGATATCCCTCTTTTCTCCTCTTAAATTATTTCTGTCATGGCTCTATTAACAAGAGAGAATATCTGAGTGCCCTGCAGTCATCTCAAAGGAAAGTATCACAGTTTGCATTGGAAAATTTTGCTTTAGATCCATGTAAAAAGTAGTATTTGAAGTGTTTTGTTAAATTAGCTCCATCTGTGTGAACATAATTATTTTAAGGAAAAAGAGGCTATTTACCATCCAGTCTTACATTTTGTTGGGTTTTTATCCTAGTTAGTTTTAGACCTGGTTAGTTTATTCAAAAAAAATTAATGAAAAATTGATTTATTTTGGATATATGTCAGTGAAGTTCATTTTCCATCTATTGTTAGTACATATATGCCTTCAAGTGATCAGGCAATGCATTTTGATATTTGTGTCCTTACCGCTGAGAAGAAGAAGCAAAAAAATTTCCATTCTCGTTATTGGAAATGCTTTACATTGGTAAAGAATCTTTCAAACAGTGAACAATGAAGCCTCACTTCTGCATATAAATAATTTTTTTCTAACTTTTAAAAAACTTAATCTGTAAAGTTTTGGGTCTGAACTTTGACCTGATCTAGAGGAGTATCAAACTGTGCTGTTATGAGCTGTTAGGTGTACTCCTGAGCAGCTTTTCCCGCAATTTAGGAAAGTGATATGTTCTGGCTCAGTGAAGAGAGAATCTGAAATTTTCATGGTGCAAGGCTTTATATTCTAGAAGGATATAAAATAAACTATATATAACGTAATCAGTTTGCTGAACAGCAAGTGTATTTCTTTCAAAGTAAATAGCTTCTGCAAAATATTATTTATATAGTTCTTGCAAATTGGTTTGAAGGGTTGTTTAGACAATCTTATTATGTATAAAGATAAAAACTTCCATCAAGAAATTATGCAAAAGAAAATGGACACACCAGCTGGATAAATCTATCATACATCGGCAAAAAGAAACAAGCACTTTTAATTAGCTGAGTGAATGTAGTTTGTTGAATGTTGAAAGCACAGACTCACTCATATTAAAATGTGCCTAATTTTCTGTGAAAAAATCCCATCTGAACAGCCCTGACCATAGTCAATCATACTAAAAGCCACTGGTGCTTTATTTGATTTACCAATATAAAATGCAAATTAGGTGATTAAGTGGAGTGGCAGACATAGTAGGGCCTCTTTCAAACCATCAAGTTAAATGCAAGCAGACAGCAAACTGGCTGTGCAAAGAAAATTTTAGCATATTCGTTTGATTAGTGCTACAAAAATTTAATTAGGTTGGCTAATTACTTGACAAATTGCTCTACTCTAGAGAAAAGGCAGAGCATGTTTTATTCCTGCAAAAACTCTGTGTGTATTTTAGCCCAAATGCTATCTGCCAATTTGCAAAAGCATTATTAAATGAATGAAGAATGGTGCAACAGTCTTCAACAACAGTGAATTGTTTAATGCATATAATTAGAGAAGGCACACACCACTATATCCATATGTTCATGATCCCTCATGTCTAAAAATATTTAACACAATATTTCTAGAAAAATACTGTCAAAACAGATTATTACAAGGTTATCAATTCTTCATAAGAAGAAAAATATAGAAAATACTCATTAGAGGAAAACACAGCTCATCCAAAGCAGAACCTCTTCACCCAAATGAACTCTATCAAACACGGTAACGCTTTGTCTGTGCATTACTGCGAGGAAATCAGATACATTGTACAGCTGAGGGATGTGTCTCTCTATTGCTAAGCAATGCCAAGAGAATTAGTTCTTCGGGAAAGGAAAAAAAAAGAAAAATTTTGAGGAATTTCACATTTTGCAATTTTATTGGTGTGAATAGTCCATATAAGAAGAACAACAGGACTTTAGGTATACTAATACATTTCTCTTGTTTGTCTATTTGCATTCACATGCCACGAAAGCTGCCAATTTTTATTCAGGAGATTACATTTGCTTTTGCTGGCATTCAGTGTAACTAATCAGCCTCTACTGACTCAAACATCATGATAATATAAATAGATACCCACTTTATCTACTCAAGTGGAAAAAATAAGTATCATATTATATAAACATAATGCATTGCAATTGGCAATTAGATACTGCATTTAACTCAGGCTAACAATGTCTCAGGAAACCAAGGAATATGTGAGATCTCTTTTAACAATCATCATACATGTGCATGCAGGAATAAAATAATATTTCTTGCAATTAACAGTTCTCAGCTTCTGTTCTACCTTGCCAATATACTTTTAATTGTACAGTCTTAGTAAGACATCAAAAACCTTAAATCAAGTATAATTTCAGGTTAACTCAATGTAAGTATTAGTCTGTGACCACGCTTGTTTCTAACAGAATATATGTTAAAGCAAATTTTAATTCCTTTGCAGTTTGTCTGAACAATTGTTAAGCTCTATTCAATAAGAAGATAAATGGGCTTTCTGAAGATTTTAAAAGGAAAGTAGCCAAACATGGTATTTCAGTCTTTATGCCCTGATCCTTCAAAATTCATGCTTTTCAAAAGATGATGCTCATTACTGCATTTACACCTTTCTTAACAAAAATTAAAAGATTTGAAATTCCTTTTCACTTTAAGAGCTCTTGTTTATACTAGAATAATCCAGAAAGAAGAAGAAGAAGAAGAAGAAGAAGAAGAAGAAGAAGAAGAAGAAGAAGAAGAAGAAGAAGAAGACAATTACAATGATAATAACAACTATAACAACAACAACAATAATAA
>WAAE01010256.1:0-34828 GCA_013400495.1 Nicator chloris
TTTTTGTTTGTTTGTTTTTTGCATTAAGTCCTTTTTCTTTATAAATTAAATATTACAAAATAACATTCTGGATTAGTGATTTTTTGAAAAAGGAGATGAAATATTTTTTAGTCTTTTATTTCTTAACTTTGTTATTAGTAGTCTGGGCAAACCATAGTTCCCTTGAAGTAAGAAGGAGTAAAAGTCTGAAAAGGATAAAATGGTACTTTAGATCTCGTACATAATTTATCACAATTTTTTGATGATTTGACTGTTTCAGTTAAAAAATATGTCCAACAGAAGGTAAAAAAATGAAAGATAGTGAAGAGAAGTGAAAGATAATATGTTTAAAAACACCATAAAAACAAAGCATGAAAGAATTCTCAAAGTCTAATTACAGATAAAATCATGTGACAAAATTATTGTAAGAAATTCTTTTCTCAGCAACACTCATCTTGAGGTACTACAAATAAAATCATATTCACAGGATGTTGAGGCATATAATTTTGTCCGGATGTGACTCTCAATCTTTTGCTTTTTGATTTTCTTAAACAAAATTAAACAAGCCCTCCAAAAACACATGCTAACATTATTTCAGCAGTTTTTCTTCCTTAAAAGACAACTTGTAGGAATAGAACTGATAAGCACAGTTCACTGGGTTTTTTAGTCCAAAATCCTTACAGGTGATTGTTTCTTTGATTTTTTTTTTCAGAAGCTGTTTTAACAGTTCTAATATTTAGCAACAGATTAGAAGGCAAAGCACTAGTATAATAAGCATTTCATTTTGGTATTTCATTTTTGGTGTTTGTGTTCATGACCATCAAAGCATTTTGTAAGAAGTCTTTGTTTTACTGAAATTGTTGGTGACTAACAGATGCCAGTATTGATTCTTTAAACACTAATTTTGTAAACTAAATAATAATGTGCCAGAAACAAAATTAAGGTAGCTTCTGACCTTGCAAGTAGTAGAGATTTAACTACTTCAGAAGTTCATAAACTTGATTAGTCTTGAGGGTTGTATAAAGGGTTTTTCTTTATCTTTGTGTAGCCACCAAGTATGAACTGATAATAATCTTGTTGATTTGTGGGATGAGTTGCTCAGTTATGTTGCTTGTTATGTAATTTTAACATGGAGACCATGAAAGTACTATGAATTTACAGTTTTGAAAAACTTTCCAAAAAATCTCCATATAGTTTAATCTGTAGTCTTTCTCTTATACAAAAATACTCATTTTATTTTTTGCAGTCCTAGGTCGTTATGTTTCCACTTACTTTCGTGTTCATTACTGTGTAATAAAATGTGTATTTACATCACTAGTTTGTTTATCCATAAGTACTTACCCTGATAATCAAATTGGTTAGTAAACCATGGGGTTCTACTGATGCCTTCTGTTATTTTTATTATCATTTAGGGTATACTATGTTTTCCAGACAAATTTCTAGCCATAAAATTTTAAGTGGGTTCATGTATCTTTTGACTTCACATTTATTTTTTGACATCATACTGAAATTTGATCAATTTTCCTGTCTTTAAGATACAACAGTAACACTGATCTTAACTTTGACAGTTAAACCAAAGAAACTTTTTATTTCTCAGATCAGCACTGTGCCCAATAATCTGTTCCCTCTGGCATTTTCAATCTTTATGTCAAAGATTGTTTCAGAGTAATTAATCTGAAGTTTAACAAAAAAGAACAGATTCATGTACTGATGTATCCCAAACCACTGCATATTGTAGACTATAGGTTTTAACTATCAATCTCTACAAGGATTGTAAATTACTCTGTATGATTTAGCCAATTAGAATATTTTATCTATGCACTAATGCTAGTCAAATCACTTATCTGTAAAAATCAATAGTTAATGTAGGACAGCTACCAAGTATTTCTGGACTAGAAATACCATGGTTCTGACATTTTGCACCATGTAATCAAAGTTCTTGTAGTTATTGCAGAAAAGGTTTTAAACAATTGGTCTGTTAGGAGTCCCAGATTTTTATACCTTAGCTATAAATCACAGAAATAAACATTGATATTAATGAGGACTAGATTAATGCATTTGCTGCTGTTAATGATTTTTGTGTATTTGTGCAGAATATTGTTCATTTCTCTTATATAAGCATGACTGCTACAGAAATCAAATGTTAATGTATATTAAACACCTGCTTTGAATAATTATCATTAATCAATAAAAGAAAGATACATATTTATTTAGCCCCTTCTCTCATATTCTTTGGACTGTGTTGTAATTGCATTCATTTCTTCTAAGTATGCTACTACGAATTGAAATGTTGCCTTACTTTGATTAGAACCACTACTGCAGTTACATGTTTGTTTAAGCTGAAAACCAGTGCACAAATGCAGTGATATGTTGGACTTCCAAATTCTGTTCTCTAGAGCTTTTGGCTTCACCTCACAAGAGTTATGAAACCACTTCTTTAAGAGCAGAAAAGAAGAAACACTTGCGTTGCTTAATGTAGACATTGTTTTCAGGAGCTATTAGAGAGTGTCATCCACAGTAATACCAAGAGAGTTAGCAAATAAATAGGCTTAATTGAGCAAGGAAGATAGTAGGTTCCAAAAGGTGAGTCTGTGTTCGATTATCATCTGTACATTTTGAAGAAGAACCTACATATTATGAAAGATCATGTGCTTTTTTTGGTGAATAAGAAACATAAATGGAAGCAAAGATCTCTTTTCTAACTCTGAAAAAGAAGGGACTCAACTGCCAGCTGGTGCAGACAAGAAAGTCATCTGTTCCTTAGGCAGTATTTCATAATAAAGAGGTCTTGGTGGCCTAGTTAGAGGCTATTCTTGATCTGAATTTCCAGTCATGTATCTGTGTCCTTTGATAGAGTTTAGACATATTCCTGGATAAACTGTCTCTTGGATCAACTGATTCAGAATATGAGAAGTCTTAGAAGTAAAAATGAGGAAAACACACTTTATTCTCAATAGCAGCTAAGAATAGTAAACACTAATTTCACCTGAACCACTTCAGAGACATTTTATTTATCACATATTTATTTATTGATAGCATTAGAAAGAAAAATACTTCAGAAAACACATAATATGCAAGAATTTTCCATATAAAAATTATGTCAAGAAATTTGACAGGAATTTATATAAAAGAGTACAGTCCCACATTCAGATGTTGAATGCTGGTCTTTAAAGATGTATCTTTACAGTATATATTAATGAAGGATACCTCCTACTAAAGTTAAGGGAAATGTTCTCTATATATACCCCAAGTTTGGATATATACTCTTGGATACATTTTGTGTTTGACTCTTAACCCTTTACAGGAACAGCAGTTTAAGTGGTTGACCATATTTAGATCTTTCATTGTTGAATGAAAATTTTCTCTCTGGTTACTGAGCCACAGCTCAGTGCTTTCATTTGAAGAGTCCTGAGAGAAAGCACAGCCTGTGAGTAGTCCTGAGAGGTAGAGTAGTGAGTAGTCCATCCTGGGAACAGATGTGGAACCGTGCAAGACAGAAACCAAATGAATAAACAAGCTGAAACAACAGAAACAAACAAACCCACCTCCCAAAAAACCCAAACTCAACAATGTCTAACTACAGTAATAATTTTGCAAAATTATAGAATTGCATTACATTTTGGTGTGAGCATGCTCTATGGAAAACTAATCATATTTGTTCTTAGCAATTACAAGGTTTTGGCTTTTTTTAATAAACTATGATCCATTCAGAGGATTTGCAACTTTCTCATAGGAGAAAAAAAGTACTCTTTGATTGTGAATCTCCTTTCCAAGGACGACAAGAGACCTTATTTCACTCTCCAGAATTTCTATAGCTAAAGGAATTTATATACTTTTCATTAAAGGATAACGGTTACTTTTTCTTAAGAAAATTAGAACAAAATTCTAATTACGTAAGTAATTATGTTCCAGTTTATCTTGCACGGGATGGAAACAGGCTTTCAAATATTACATTTAATGGGAAGTTTAATTTGGAAAAAAAGGGATGTATTGCAATTGTTTTTTAAGAACTGCCTTCTTATTTCTAAATCTAAATCTTTTCTGAAATAAAGTGATATTTCTTAAAGCAGTATGAAATATGTTTTTAGATTAAATTCTTTACTGCACATAACACAGGAAATCAGACCAAAATGTCATAACATATTTTTATGTTATAAAATCCATAAACTCAGAGGAAAATAAAAACACAAAAAGAAAGAACATAAAAAGACATAAGGCTAACATTTTGTAATGCTGTTGCAATTTTAATTTAAACATGCAAGTATAAAGACAATACCCAGAAAATGTATAGAACTGCAAGTGTACCTAGGTTTGAATAAGGTGGATTACATACATCACTGCTTCTCTGTCTTTGCCTCAATTTTTCTGTTATGAACATTTTTTTGTCCTTTCTGCTTCTCTGTTTTTTGGTAATTTTTAAACTAATATTTTTTCAGTCCATAATACATATTTTTTTTAGAAATTCTTCTAAGTGAATATATATTTTTACATACTTCTAAAAAGATGTGAATCAAGTACTAATAAAACTTCAATGTGATTTCAGCAGATATATGCACAAAACTGGATGTCATAACAGTTTCTTTTCCTATCTCAAATCTTCTCTCCAGACATGAAATCTTGGCATAGCCATAATACACACCGGTAATTTTTATTATCAGTTTATTTGGTTTGTACTTGTCTATTGTGATAAAATGTGGGAAAAGGAAGTGTTCCAGATATTCTTTTGGCTTAAGCTAAATTCTTGCTTTCTCATATTGGGTACAAAGCACTCACTTTGAGAGCTGGAGATGGTTTTATTCACAGTGGTGCCTTGTCTCATAAAATTAATTGCTCAGACATGTTCTGTAGTACACTAAGCAAATCCTTGATGGCTTCTAGAGGCTTTACAATAGCCTAGGAAATGTCACACTCTGCTGTGGTATATTACACTTGTAATAGTACTGTCAGTAGTAATAGAACTATAGCTGTAGTCATTATAATCAAACTGTAAAGATAATGACACTGTGGAAATATATTTTCTTTCTCCCCAAGGATAGTTTCAGAGGACTGTTCTACAAAGGTCTCTATGGATGTATCTGAAATGACTGGTGAGGTTCCTCCTATAAAATATTGTGACTATCACAGCACAGAGCTGAATAAGCTATACACAGTGTACGCTTACCAAGGACTTTTGGAATCGGTTTCCTTACGTTTGTAGTGTCTACAAGAAGATGAAAGTTCAAGCACAACATTATTTAAGGGAGGAATCAACAAGGCTGAAATACAAAGCCCAAAAAATCATGATTTTAATCAATGCCCACACAGGCTGTAAATTAAAACTTTAAAAAATCAATCTTCCCAAAACAAAGAACATCTTATTCTAGCATGGGTTGAATCAAGTAATTGCCTGATGTTTTAAGTACAGTGTTTGGGGTTGACTCAGTACAGAACACTCTTCTAAGTAGTTTTGAACTTTTTATTCCAAACTTAGTGCACACAATCTTTCCAAACTTGTACGCTGCACAATCTTTTTTTTTTTTCCTTCAAAAAGACAGGCTTGAATACATAAAGATAGGTAAGTAATTTTGTGAAAGCCTATGAGATGAGGTTCACAAAGACTCTCAGGCATGAAGATGATCAGTCTCGTAATGATTAATTCTCTGCCTGGCAAATTCTCAAAGTTTGTTATGGACACTTAGGTTTCCAGCTGTCACAGCAATCTTACAATTTTTACATGCACAGTGAAACAACTTCAACGGGAATGATAAAGAATGCTTTTGTCTTCAGCCTCGCCTATTTGTGATTAACTACTTTTTTTAGGAGATGTGCACTGATATAATTTCAGACCAAAAAGGATCTCAAAGTTTCAGATGTTGAGTAAATAGTTATTGATTTAGCATAGTCAGATAGTTTCTATCCTTCCTATTCACATCTTGGAAGCAAAGAGGTATGTATTTTGCAGCAGGCATTTGGCATGACATGACCTCATTTTTATTTAAACCAACGAATCTTTGCTGGCTTTAGATGAAATATAGATCTAGAGGTGCCGTACTCTGACAAAATGACTTAAAAAATGACAGCACTTCCAATGTTAAAGTCACTTCACAGTCAAAAACTCTTATGCTTATAGACTCTCAGGTGCGCAGGCAGTTCTGCAGCATTGTTGCCAATTTTTAAATGTGACTTAAATTCCAATCACAATGGCAACTCTGAGGGTCCTTTTTTTTAATCTAGCTTTACAAACTTGGCTAAGAATCAATGGAGGGAAGAAATTAAACCCATAAAGCAAGGTCATTTACTTGTGAAGATGAAAACCAAGAAATAATGCCTTTGACTTAATGTCCTGAAGTCCAAAAAAGGAAAATATCAAAATATAGAATAAAAGAATAAGAAAGAATAAAAGGAAAATAAATAACAAAAAGGGACATTATACATGAATTTAAAGCAATCATTCTATATGTGTAATTTTTAAGATGAGCATTTTCCCTTCACTGTAATACAGGTATGGTTTGTTTGTTTGTTTGTTTCCCCTGGGGATTGAAATAATAATAATGCATTATGTACCAAACACTGAAAATATCTTATTATTAAATATATAAAGCTACCATATTTGGGCATCTTTAAGCATTCATGCTCTAGAAATATAGTGATAACTAGAATCTCCCCTACTATTTTGAAGCTTTCATCTGATACAGAACACAGAGTAAAAATTAATGAAAAATTATGGGCAAGATTGCAAAAAATTGCTCAAACCAAAGTTCTTTTCCTACTGTTTCACAAGTAATCTTAGACACAGTCATTATAAATGTGGGTTTCCATTTTCAAAACAGATTTAATATACTATAAAAACCATTTATCTATTATGAATTATCATTGTAATATGTATTTTCCCTCAGCATTTGTGAGAATATTAAAAAAAAGTTGCAGAGATGCCGATGCTTCTCTCTGTATTAACTTACAATACCAATTACCTGTTAAAGAAGTCAAACCTTTATCTGATATGGCAGCTATGCTTTTTTTGTAGCTAGGAGTGCTTATTAGTGACCTCTGCATCACTCTCAACATGTCATCCAAGCTAATGATGCATCAAAATACTTTTGACGATGCTGTATGAAATTGCTGTTTAAAGGAAAAAGCCACTGATCTTTTTAAGGGACAGAACCTAGGAACACTTGAAAACATGCATGTTGTCTCAAAACGGAGCCACAAAATATTTCTTGTAATTAATAATGGGAAATAAAATCTTCCTTTAATATATTTATTTGGTAGATTAATGAGGTTTTTAATGGATCTATATTCAGTATTTCCATGAAACATTGTTTTAGGCTTCCACATGAAGGACAGGATCCTAAAGCTGTATCACCAGTATTAGTATTTTCCTTTGGGACACAAACTAATAGGAAGGATATAGCAAAATACCCAGTGATTCACCCACTTAGAAATAAAAGGAAATGGAACCGATAGTATAGGCATATTTGATTTTCTACTTAATGAAGAATAAAAGCAAAGAACTGATAGAGTCTATTCATGTTTCCTTGTACTCATTTATTTTCAGCAGAACCAAATTTCTCAGCAGAAACTGAATGTGGGGGACCAATCTGATTTTTCTTTGTGCCTCACCGTGTGTTACCCACGAGGTGAAAAGTGACTCCAGGGCCGTTCCCGTGCTGGGAGCGCTGTCCCCGGGGAGGCCTCGCCGGGCAGCCGAGCAGGGCAGGGAAAGCTGCCGCCATCGGCCTGCAAGCGACCGCCCTCGGCAAGCGGGCTGTGGGACGGGCTTTAGCACATAAACCCAGAGATCTGCACCGCCACCACCCGGGGCCGTTTTATTGGGGTTTCTGCAGGGAGCTCAGGGGTCTCGCCCGGAGGCTCAGCTCGGTTCCCCTTCCCCACTCGCCCTTTTCTCCCTGCGGTCGTGCTTCTTCCCCGGCTGCCTTCCGTGTCCGCCCGTGTCCTGCCCTGCTTCGCCGCTGCCCCGAGCAGCGGGAGCCCAGGGCCCCGCAGTGCTCGGCTGTGTCCCCACGGAGCCGCCGCNAGCCCAGGGCCCCGCAGTGCTCGGCTGTGTCCCCACGGAGCCGCCGCCGCCGCCCGCAGCCGCCGCGCCCCGGCCCTGAGGGCCGCGGCTGCTGCAGGAGCGCGCCCGGGGCCAGGGCAGCCTGTGCTTGGCCCACAGAAGGGACACGCAGCCGGCTGCGGCTTGGAAATCGCGCCCAGCCCGCCCCGGGAGCCACGCAGCCTCACGGCAGCTTGCGGCACTGGGCTCCGGCTGCCGAGCCGCCGCCGACAGCGCCCGCGGTACGGCGGGGTTCGCTGGTCTGTTTCTCTCGCCGTCTCTGTTTTTCCCGATCTGCTTGTTTTTCTGTCTCTCTTTGCTAGGAACACTTACCCTTCTTTATCAATAAATACTTATCAATATCAATAAATAAATATTGTTGCATTTGCGCTTCACTTTTTGTCTGAAAAATCTATCAAAAAGAATCCAACTCCCCTTTTTACTGCAGGACAGGACACTGGACAAGAAGTTAAGATCAAAAGCCTTAAAAATTAGTGAGGTTCCCAGCCCATTTAGCATCATCAAATTTTAACAAGCTACTAAAAATGTAGTAAAATGTACTTTGTTGTTGTTTTACTTTTCCTTCAGTGTACTTTGTTCTGTGTACTTTTTTCCTATAAGAAGTCTAGCCCTGCAACATGTCTTAAAATACATGCATTCTCCAGATTTCACTTTTGGGTGCGTTAACTCTGCTCTCAAGTTTTAAGATTTCTGTCAAACTTGGTGAATTTCCACAATTGTTTTCTGCAAGTTCCTAGATACTTACAAGTATTTTGTCAAATGTGTGCCAGATAACGAAGAGACCTGATGACACAAAGACTGTACAAAGGCTTTCTGTAGATCTTTAAATAGGAGGTTTTAAATACTCATTACACAAGTTTATAAGCAGTTTTTCTGAATGTTTGACCATTCACTTAAATACCTACATAACTCAGTTTTTTTGACAAGTTCTTCACAGGAAACTTCCAGTGATAGAATAATAGCAACATTTATCTAGTGTCAGAATAATGATTACAGGTGTATCTTTTGCCAGAGATCTCAGTTTTTGATGTTTTTGTACTTCTGATACGCATGGTGTTGTTCTATGAAAGAACCACTAACATCCATGAAGCTGTAGAAGGGACAGTAAGCTTTTTTTTAGTCTCTGTGACAAATTTTCTTATGCATCATCCATGACGTAGGATGAGGCACTTTGTGTAAACATTTATTATTGCAAGGGTCTTGAGATCTCCTCTTCTGGAGCCAGCTCAGTGCCAGCATGTCCATGGAGAGTGCAGTTCAGCTGATTGCTGAGGGGAGAGGCTCCCCGGTGCCCAGAGTGTTAGTTAGGCTGTGGTCAGGACTAAAGCCCTGCGAGTGGAGGCCAGGTCTGCTCCTGGCTGTGGCTGTGAGACCAGCCCTGGCTGGTGATGCCCTGCCCTGCCATCCTCATGAGCATCCCCCATAGCTCCCAGGGAGCCTGTAGCTCCTGCTGTGCGCTGACAACTATTTTCCCTTAAGTCCTCCTTTAAATGGTGTTCTCAAGAAATCAATGGAGAGCAACGTTTCATTCCACAGCTTCTGCTTAAATTAATATTCATTTTGTAACCAAGCTGTGACCTTGCGAAGTGCCCTTCAGAAGGTTAATATGAATCTCCAAAGCCTCTTTGGGTTTAAGTACAAAACCTGGGATTATCCCAATCTAAATCAAGGCTCTGGATTAATGAATATAATTTAAAGTTATTAATTTAATTGCAACATTCTGGCATCTGTTCTGATTTAAGTTTTCTATTTTTAAAAATTTTGTTTCCGTTAAGTATATTTAAACTAAAAATAATTATCCTCTCTGCATAAGGAGAATAAAGAAAGAGGCGATACATTTAGCTCTTTTTCCTTTTTTTGTTTGTTTGATTTGTTTTGTTTGTGTTTGAACAGCTTGCATGATCTTTCCAGCATTGTTTTCATTCATTTAATGCACTGATATTTTTAATACAACAGAATTACCATTTCCATATTTTGGATCATTTCAGGAAGAGTTTCATTGTAAATAAAATTTCAGTTCTAATTTAGTGTATTCAGTGAATTAGATACTTTCTTTGCCTTTTCAATTCCTATTCTGAAATGCGTTAGGGAATGGGGTGTGAAAGTGGGACCTATTGTATCCTCATTGATGCTGCAAAAGGTATGCAAAAAATGAACCAAAGGGAGAAGAGAAAACAGTGGATTAAAAAAATGAATACTTTTAAATAATTATCCAAAAACCAACATTTTAAAGAAAAGTAGGAGGGAAAATATATCTATCCATGACAATTTTTACTTTCTTATGTGTGATTTAGTCAGCAAACTCTAAAATAATAATAGCAAATAACAATGCAACTAAGAATACATGCTTCTATAAGGTATTCCCACAGGACTGGCTTCCAGATTAAGAGAAACTAAGTAAATTTGAACTCTTTGCATTGTGAAAAAAATGAATAAAATCAGATATACCAGGAGAGCATAAAACTGTGCAAAGGAGGTGAATAAAAAATATCTGTCCAGAACTAGTTAAAAAACATTTCAGTTCAGTGAAGTTATCAGAAATTAGGTTAGAAATAAATTTTAAAATAAGGAAATATTCTGAACTAGGAACTGCTTGTCATAGATAATTATGAAAACATCAATGACAATATCTCACATAGCAGCTGTGAAACCTTAAGCTCAGAAAATCCCTAGGTCACTGGCTACAGTACTCTCAGATGTTATCTCTGAAAAAGTATGTCATATATTTTATGTTCTCAGTTCTGTGGTTGGTTGCTAAGACTTTTTTAAAAACTCCACTCCATTTTTCTCATGTGAGAACTTAAGTATTTTGGACAAGCTTTATTATCACAAAGCCTACCATACAGACACTATTTCTGAATAAAATTGCTTAGATTTTGTAAGTGGGACATCAGGCCATATATATTCTCTTGAATGTTCTCCCAGTTTTACACAGGTTCATGAAAAATCCATTCCATTTTATGCATCTGTTCCTCTCATCCTTCTTTCAAGAAAGTTAGGATAAATTTCATGGTAAGTGCTAACATACTTCCCTTAATAAACTAAATGAATAAATAAATAATAATGAAAGGTTATGACTGAGTTTCAGGAATACATCAGTCTCGTGTAAAGAACTTCATGCTTGCTGTTAACTAACTGGATGCATGGTGAAAACCAGTTTTTGTCTCACCTTACAGGTGCCTTCAATTTTACAAACCCTATGAGTAAAAAAGTTAAGACCAATTCAGAAATACTTTCAAGCATTCACTCCTGAACTCTTTGAAGCATATCTGACCTAGTCTCTCACCACACTCTTTAGGCATAATAGAAAGATCATAAGTGAATTACCTCAGTTTAAGTGTTTTAAACCTTTACTCTCTTTGTGATCAACTTCGGTGGTTTGTGGTCTTTATAGCAAACTTCTCTATATCTTTCTTTATATAGTTAAGCAGCCTCAAGATATAGGAAAAGAAAGGTATTTTTTAAATTCCCTACACTTCCCACCCCGCCAGAAACCAGTAACACTGAAGCTGGGTTACAGGATACCATTAAATTAATGGCTAATAGTATGGAAAACTCCAAAAACTGCATTAGTACCATACATAGTTGGGATCTTTATATTTTTTATCATGGATTTGTTATTAGCTTTGGTTTAGGAGATCATAGGTCAGTGAGATTTCAATGTAAGAAAGGGTGATTAAGTATATTATGTAATCTAAGTTTCATTGTACTAACATTCATTACACATTATATGGATATCGTAGTATCCATAGAAACTTCCATCACCTAGTGTATTCGTCATTACTTAGTTTCCAAAATACATTCATTATGAACCAAACAGCAGCATAATAATTCAGGATCTGACAGTACTCCCATTATGAGACTCTATCATGAGAGGACTTCTAATTCTTCCATAAGATTTCAATCTTGCTGAAATTTACCACAGTGTTTCATCCTGTGTATAAGCATGTAGTCACTGAATTTGTTAAAACTTAAATTATTAAAAATAAATAACTCTGAAATGAAAAAAAAAATCTACCCCATTTTCTAGGGACTAATAATTAAATGTTTCATTTAGAAAACACTGATTTTGTGAGAAATTGTGAAGGTTGGATAAGAGCAGTTTATGTCAACCATATGTTTAAGGAGCAGTAATTTAACTAGGTTTGATACAGAATCTGAGTCTGTTTTTCTTTTAATTCAGTGGGTAAATACTATTGTTACACAGCTAAACTTTTTTCCACTATGGAATTGCTATAACTTTAGGATCTCCTAATTTTTATTCATTCTTATTTTGCAGTGAAAATGTTTTATAAATTTAGTTTTTACTTTTTATTGGCTCAATAGTCAACAATACTTTTTTAGAATTTATATTTTTAATTGACAAAATTAAGGGAGATCTACCACTTTGTCAGTCAGCCAGCCAATAATCCACAACAACAGCAACAAAAACAAACCAAAAACTCCCCCACAAAAACAAACAAACAAAAAAAACCCCAACACAAAACCACCCCACATTTAAAATGGCAAATCATCCTAGTTCCTTTTTATTTTTTAGTAAAGAGTTTGAAGGACACTAAGAATCAGCAATTTTAGGTTTTTTAGAGGACAGCAAGAATTAATGGAATAGTTTAAGTGTTCAGCATGATTTGGGATTAGGAGACCAAAAGGTGATAAAAGGACCTTTCTATTGCAAAAGGACAAAGCTGAACCAGGAAGATGGTACATTTATATCAGCATTAAGAATGCATCCCATTAGTTCTAAAGTTTGTGAAATCACTTTCCTTTGAATCTCTCAGGGATAATTCACCTAAATTAGCATTAGCTTTAGGAGGAAGCTGTGATCTGAATGCTCCTCTCTTAGTTTACTCAAAGAGAAAAACCTAGGTTTAATTTATTTAGTGACCTTTGTAGATTTCAAACTTGAATGATTTTCTTTCTTTACAGTCCTTGGTAGACTCAAGTCAGGAACTACCACTTTTAAATGGTGATTGCCTTTTTCACAGAAATAGACATAGAGCCTAGGGGCTCTTTTATGCTTTTCTGACAGACCCTTCTGCAAACATAGTGCTTTATTCATGTAAAATATTCCTTGAGTTCTTGAAACAAGTAGTTCTCTATTTTCTAAAACATTTGATGTGATGAGTGTTCAGGATAGCCTAATGAGGTGAACCTATTAAAAATGCAAAGATAGCTGTCAAATTCTTTTAAAATTACTCTGAAAGAGAAGATAAGGATAACAATTCCAGTTCTGAATATCTGTATTCAATTAATTTAATGCTGTTTTAAAGTAAAATGCAGAGTAGTCTATGGATTAGAATACTGTTGTCCTCATGCTGCAAACCAAAGATCCGGTTACTAAGCCTGGAGATGATCTTTGTCTCAGGCGTACTTACCTCAACAAATTAACCTAGAGTTCTTTTTAAGTGAACACTTTGCAGATGACAAGTGGTGGATATAATCCTTTCAGAAAGAAAGCAACACATGTCTAGTCTTCCTGAGAGACTCCCTCTTTAACTTCTGATGATAATGAGTAATGATAGCAACCTTCCTATACAGACAGGTTAAAACAAGAAAGTTCTAAACCACAGTATTTCACATTGCCTTTCTAGTGAAGACTTCAACAACTAATTGTTTACATGATTACTTTTTACATGAAGAGATCTTCTATGGCTCTTGTTTTAGGATTTGTTGGGTTTTATCTTGTTTGTTTCTGAAGTCCAAACTTTGGCTCTAGACTTTGATCAGGCCTTGTAAAAGACTTTACTCAAATCTGTGTACTATTCTAAAAGATAACCATTTCAGGCCTCAGGATTGTGACACATAAACCCTGCTTTTGATTGGATTTGAACAATTAGAAAAAAAAAATCCAACTAATTGAACTTTAACAAGAAGTCTGAGTCCCATCAAGAGCAGTTCTAAACTTGTAGACTATTGCCAAAAGCATATTGTGAGCTTACTTTGTTCCTGCATGTAGTATTTGTTAAGAAAATATTTATATATAGGGGTTATTATATAGCCCCATGCATGTAATAAGCTGCTAAAACAGGAGAAAGAACAAAATAGACCGTTAAAAACATTTATTGTAAACGTCTGCAACGAGTTGCGACACCTGCGGTGAAACTCATCACATTCTTGTAATTTATGAAGTACAGTAACATTGGAACAATTAAAGCTTCATTTTTTTCTTATTTATCATTTTGAAGTGGATGTATGTTCTGGTACTTTGATAAATAAAATGGAAGCAATATAATGACAAAGAAAATGCATAGATTATAGCATTACTAAGGAAAAGGAATAAAACAATCTCTACTGCTAAACAGGAAACTTTATGCTTTATTCACTTACAGAATACAGAATGATTCTCAACTCAAGAACCTTGCTTTTTTTTTCAATCACAAATTCCTAAATAAAATTTTATTGAAAAGATCGAATCAAATAGCGAGTGATAAAAAGTAAGAGACTACTCACTGGAGCCTTTGTTCAGAAATCAATTAAAGCTCATAGTTATCAAACGGTAGGCAATTAACTTATTATTTTACTATCTCAGTTATTGTTTGACAAAACTAGTTTTCTTTGATTTTTCTTCTTTTATTTTTTGAAATCAAATCTTTTTTTAAGATGGCAAGATTTTTTACAGGTAAGATTCCTATAGCTCCTTGATTACCAAAGCTCTGTGATTTCTAGTTCACATCCTTTCTTTCTTACATCTGAACTCAGTCTGTGAAAGGGTATTTTTGCCTTTCCCCACACCCCACCACTATGATTGGCTTTATCTGCTGTATCTGTAAATACACCTGCTTGCTTGGGTATAAGAATGTCCTTGTTTAAGCAATATATGATACATATGATACACACAATTGCAACCTTCCAACAGTCTTCAGAAAAGTATGCCTTTTTGAAAATGTGATAATTCTATATATTAATTACTTAAGATTTTTCAATATTTCTATATTAGATAACAGATTTAGTGAACAAAAAATACAATTAAGTCATCTGAATTTCAAAAATATATCGCTGTTGTTAGGTTTTAGCCAAGTTTTCATTAAAAGATATAGAGTGAACTTGATCAGATGTAATTATTTTGCTTTTCATAAAAGAGTGTTCTCAACACTACATCAAGTGATGTGGGGGAAGTGATCGGAGAATCACTCAGCTAGCCCCTCGCTCCGGCCCGCGCCAAGAGTGGCTGCCCCCAGATCACAAGTGGTTCAACTGGCGGTGCAGAGCAGGGCTGCCTGCTGCTCTCTACAGCCCCCGATGTCGTCAGCGCCGAGGATCGGGATGGAAGAACAGGGAGGGATTCCTCGTATGGTTCTCAAATGAATTTATTTCCCAGAGAGGATCAGGGATGAAGAACGCAAAATGACACTGTGCACCAGCCTTTAAGCAGAGAGTGGGTACAATCTTAGAACCAATGAGGGACAAACCAGGGTGGAGCTCAAGGTTGGGCTGACGGAATGACAACCAGTGAGCATACAGGGGGTGGACACAACCAATAGAGCATCAAGGAAAACGGAACCTTCCAGAACCAAGGGCAGGGATCAAGGAGGATTGACAATCAGGTAGGTGGGGAAAGGGGCAAGTTCAATGGGTGACTGACAACTGTGTGAGGGAGGAGAAAACTCTAGGTAAAACCATTAACTTGGGGAAAGAATAGGAACAAACCATTTAAAAGCAATACAGAAGCATACATAAAGAAAAACCCCACCACCACAATCAAGGATCCTCTGAGTCTGCCTAATTTTCTGCAGTGGATAATAGGAGATGTACAAAGATGATACAGAGATGGTAAATGTGGTCCCCCACAAAAAAATTTGTTGCTTCAGTGCCCTGACAAGTGTTCTGCAGACTGCTGTATGTGAAACTTCACAGTTTCTTTCACAATGTTGGTGTGAATATTTTCTTCAGGTCTGATCCTTGTCAGTTAGCACCTCCTGACCCACTATTCGAGGGTCACTTAGAGTTTCTGGTTCAGAGAAAAGTAAAAAATGCAAAATGAAAATCAGTCAAAATCATTGAGTTTCATTTGGTTGCATGGCAAGATTGTGAAGGTTGCCTAATGTTTTTCTGCAACTACAGATCATCTCACTTTATTTCAAAACTAGAAGTAACTGCATGCTAAGAATCAATGAAATTCAGTAAATCCCTAAATATATAAACCTAAATTACATATTATACTGCAAACTGATCTAAGGCTATGTTTCCAAATGTTTGCATTTCTGTATGGTTGCAGTGGCACTGAAAAGGCCACAAACACGTCCTTCAAAAAATAACCCTGCAAGAATAACACAGATTCAGAAAATATGTAATAAACATTCAGCAAGGAGATTTTTGTAATTAAATGTCTGTAAAGAAAGAGCTAGCATCTAATGAATATGGTGTCGGTTGTATACACAATACCAGGAGAAAGAGGAGATGGTAGAATGCCACTGATCTTAGAGCAGTAACAGTTTTATTCTGTTCTTTCCAAAGCATGTTTCAGGTTCCTAAGAAATTTTCTGCTGAACTCTAAAGCTCGGTATGGTTTAGATAGACACTGGGATACAGGAAACACAGGAAAGTGGCCATCTAACTTACTCTATACCTCATCAGTGAACACTTTCCTTGGTCTGATAAATGTTAAATTTTAATAAATATATTACAATCCATGGTTTACTAACAAGAAACTTCTCTATAAAATATATATCCATAAATAATAATACAGTATATATAATTTTACTAATAACCTGGAACACTTTGGAGCCATTAGGTCTGATTTTAGGTAGTTGTTAGGATGATAAAATTCTAGATTTTCAGAAAGGAAATTAATCTTTTCTTCCTAGTGTTCCTTCCCTGTCCTTCCCTGTGCTTCCCTGATTATGTTGTGCTAATCTTTTCTGCAGTTTTAGCTAGCTTCAGTTGATAAGTATTTAGCTTAAACAAGTTACTATTCTTGTATCATGGATAATTTGAATCCGAATTAGAAAATTATAGTCAGGATGAGCAGACAGCTGAACAGATAAAACATAGTTTTGAGGACCTGTCTTGGAGGATAATGGTTAGTAAGTCTCTTTCTACCTCGTGGTCATCAAAACCTGGAGGGGTCTGTCTTTATCAGTGATGTGGAAAAGGTAACAATGTGTACTCATCATTTCCAAATGACACCAAATTGGCAGGCAAGGGGTAGAGAGAAGGAGGGGAATCAGTTAATACTCTCCATGGCAAGACTGCCATGTAGGGGAACCTGGAGAAGCTGAAACAATTGGCTGCCAGTAAGTAAGTTGATGAAATTCACACAGACTGATACTAAATTCTGCTGCTGAGTAGGAAGAAATTACTTTGCCACATCAGAAGCTGGAGACTGACTGGCTGAGCAGAAGCTCTGTTGAGAAGGACCTGATGTGCTCTAGCATCAAAGGCCAGAAAGGTCCTGGGCTGTCACTAAGAACCCAGAGAGGAGGTTAAGAGGAGTGATTGCCCACTTTTCTCATAGAACCTTAGGCTTCATCTAGAGTCCTGTACCCAGATTTTGGGCACCCCAGTGAATAATGATATTTATAGACTGGGTGAATGCAGTAGAAGGTTTTCAGGAGAGGCTGAGAAAGATGGGATGGTTTAGCCCGGAAAAGAGAAAGCTTTGAGGGGTCCCCACAGAAACCTGACAGCACCTATGGAAGGGCCATCCAAAAGACAGAACCAGGCTCCTTCATAGTGGTGGCAAGAGGATGTGAGAAATTTGCATAAATTGAAACAAGGAAATGGTCCAGCTGGATAGAAGGAAAAACACCGTCCTCAAGAGGACAAGCCAGCAGCTGACCATACTGCTCAAAGAGCAGTCTTCTGTTCAGTCTTCACCCTTGGGGGAGGTTTGAGAGCCAACTGGATCAACTACTGACCAATCTTGTGTTATCTCAGACTTGGTCCTCCTTCATGCTAGAGGCTGGGAAAAAAGATGTCCTGAATTCTCTTCTAAACTCAGCTACCTTTCAACTCGATTATTCTATAATTCCATTATTGTTAAGGATTTTCTAATGAAATATTTTTCATGCTGAACTTAACTGGATTTCTTCCTTTGATTCCATTGAGGCTAAATGCTGGAATGATGTTATTGTATTCCAATATGAAGCATTTCTGTGAAAGCAAAACAAAACTCTCCCCCCTCCCTTTCCATTCACTTGATCTGACAAAAGTACACCCTGTGGAACAATGTAACAAAAATGAAAAAAAAAAATTGCACATAGAAAAGGCAAATTTTATTAGGATTAATCACATAACTCAACAGGAGTTGCAAAGGTTTCTACAGTATCTTGCTTTTTGTAACGATAAAGTGCCTTCACTGTATGACAACACACAAAGCATATTTTCAAGGTTATGAAGTAAAATTACTTCTGTGGGGTAAGGAACAAACTGATAATAAATGTTATGTGCCTATGGATTACAGTAAATTTTTTCTTGGCTTCATTTGTTATTTGATTTTTCCTCAATGAAAATAGATTCCTCACAATGGTGTGTCTAAATATGTATGTTTTATAGCTTATTTGATAAAACCTGAAGATTTGTTATGATTTAGCAATCTGACCTCCTGCAAATCATAGGCATGTTTACAGTAACAGATGATAATATGTAACACAAAATTGAATTAGAAGATGGATGTTATTCCTTTTTTGAATACAGATTTGCCAGATGTACACCCATTTCTTCACATACTTAGTACCTGACATTTCTGTGATGATAAATTTTATACAGTTACAGCCTCCTTTGAAAGTCTTGCTGTAATGGGCAACATCTTCAAAATACTTTGCTCAGCAAGCAGGTAATTCAGGATTTGAGGTTACTAGGACAAGCAGGGCTAAAGTATCAACCAGTCATCTTCTACAAGTCACTACTGGACATTAAACAGCCCATAATCAACTGGTGAAGAACACATTAGGTTTGAATATCAACCACAGTACTACATATATTATGATAAGAATTAATTTTATTCCCATCACACAAAAGTTCATGACAGATATGGTATATAACAGAGTCAAAGCTATCTATGTGTAAAGAGCATTTTAAAAAAAAAAAAAAAAAGAGAAAAAAAAAGGTGAAAACTTCCTCATCAAGCAGGATGAACTTGTCACAACAGCTGTCACCAGATTCCTGAGTTTTGTGATTTTCCTGAGATCATGTTTTCATAGCCATGGCTTCTGGCATTCTGTGACTTTTGCTTTGGTTGGTGGAATGAGCTGGTATACAGTTGTACACTGCAGGCTTTACAAGGAGCTTTCAGATAACACCCTTAGGACTGAAATGAAGGTGAGCAGAGAGCAGCTTCAATGACAGGGCAGCAGAGACATGACGGCTCAGGTCAGTGGATTCAAGAGACAGGTTCAATATAGTAGACTGTTGTGGATAACAGGGAAAACTATGAAATATATAGGATGTAAGCATATATCACATATTACAATTCAAACATATTGTTTGCTATTAAAAGATTTTTTTAAAAATCATCCTGACATTATGACACTGGACATATAAGTATGGGCAGGAAGTACAAAACTTGCAGAGTTGATAGATTAAAGAAATATTTGCAAAGCTGGGAGTGAAATTGAAATATATGTTGCAATCTTTCTAATGGTTCAGTCATGTTTGTCTTCACATTGTCACGTTTGGTCTGAATTTCAGATACAGACATTCACCTCAGCATACAGTTTATTTTTAGTTTTGTTTCTCTGTATGAATTCTCCAGATGCATGTGTTTCTTTAAAATCAAGAGGCTTGAAGATACATGATCACTGTTGAGGGTTAGATTTGTTTCTTTTTTACTTACAGAATTTTTGTTTCCCATAAGTTGCTCGGAGATGAACTGCTGGTACTTATCGGTGTTTGACCCCAACAAAAGAGGTGGCCAAACAGTGAGTACTGTGCTACATTTCTTTTGTCCCTGGGAGTTTCCCTCGGGGGTAAAGTTAACCTGAGTTTTGGGGGCAGGAAACAACAGGGTTGGGGGAGGCAGGGGTGTCCTGCTCTGGGCATCGGAAGGAGGAGGGCCAGGCTGTTTGCTTACTGCGAGAGGAGTTCACCGTCTCCACCAATTCCAGTCCTGGGATGCCTGCATTTGTCTGCTCGTGTGCCCAGGAATTCTGAGCTCGCCTCCTCCTGCCCTGCTGGAGCCGGGCTGGCCCTGTCCCGCCACCACCGCTTCCTCAGCGCTGCTCTTTTGGCTACGGCGGCCCCGCACCCTCCTGCCCTGCCGGGACATCCCGCCCCTGCCTGTCAGGGACATTTCTGCTGCTCCAGCCACCAAGGCAGAGCTGCTGATTTATCTCACCCACCAGCCTGGGATCTTCCACTGTTCCAGCTTGGTGCTCTCAGAATCCTGCAGGAGCACCGAGATCAGACTGCCCCAGGCTTTGTGAAGCAAAGCCCCCTTAAGGTTCTTGTTTGTGTTTTGTTGTTAATGTGGTAGTTGTTGTTGTTTGTTTTGTTATACATACTGGTAAAGAGCTGTTATTCCTACACTCCATACCTCTGCCTGAGAGTCCTTTAATTTTCTAAATTATAATAGTTTGGAGGGAGGGAATTTGAATTCTCAAGGGAGGCCCTGTACTCCCCAACAGATACCTGGCTTTCAAACCAAGACAATTACTTTAGAGTTTTTAAAAAAATGAACATATTTTCTTTCAGAATAAAATATATTCAAGACGGTGTTTTAAGAAGCTTTTGAAATTCATATTTTTTTACAAAGAAAAATCTATATAACTGCATTTAGTAAAACAGTAATATTCTAGTATTTCTGGTCACTTATGGAATTTGATTTCCTCAAAGTTGAATTTACTCAACTATTCATAAATAAAATCAGTGATTATGCTTTCAAAATTTTGTTTCACTCGTACGAATAGACTATATAATGAATTTCAAACATTAGCATATGTTGGCATTAAAAGATGTCCCATATTAAACAGATTAAATTATTTGAAAAGCAGCTATCTCCAGTCATTCTTAAAACTGGAATGCTGGGCTTATCACAGGATGCTCAATATTTCAAAGTATACCAATATATTAGAGTCCCTCAAGTATCTGAAATTCAGGAGCTGGATATGATTTTATTATGCTATTATGTTTAATAACAAATATTAACCAGAAAAATATGTTGCATATAGCATGGTAGTACATTTGAGTCCAGTAGCTCACTAAAAGAAATCTCGAGACTAGCTGTGGCTTCATCCTGAGCACTAACATGTGAACGAAATCCTTTTTGTGACCAAAAATTTTACGCATATGAGATCTAAAGGATCACCTTTATTTATTCCCTGTTTGTGGCCTGATATACTAAACCTTTATTTTAAAAAATTTAATCAATTATAGAGACTTCATAGTCATTTGGGGGTTTTTATTAAAAGTACATTTTGTCAATTAATTAAAATCATATTATTGTGTAATTCATTTATTCTTGATTTCTTTTTTAACTCAGGTTCAGTTAACCTTTGTAACTTGTTCAATGAGAAAAACCAGTGATCTGTACCACCACACACAATTAATGGTTGAGCAGCCTATAATAAATGAAAATGCCGTCATAGCCTAGCAATTAGTGCATGGATCATCTTCAAAAACTTACACACTTTTCTGTCTGCAGCATTTCACTTTGCTCTGTGACTAAAATTGTATTCACAGTAAATGGCAATATTCAATTACTGTGGTAGAGTATTATGGGAAATTGTCACAATTGTGATTAATAGCCCTTATGGAAAACAATTAATTTGGTGTCCTGTTGCTAGGTCAAGTATAAAAGCTAATTTCCTGGAGGAAAGAAAGATGTTTATCAGCATATCTTCTTTGATGTTTTAATCTGAACAGCAAGTGCTCCTTTCACTGTAAAAAGTTTTCTTGCATATATTAAAAAAAATTGTGAGATAAGAAAGAGGTAGTAACAAAAGTATCATTGAAAATATGTGTGAGGAGTACAAGAAGGACAAGTACAAGAAAAAGTACAGTTCTATCAAATTTTATCACAGGAAAATTTTCATGCATGCACACACATTGACAATGCTAGTCAAAACTGGTTGAACTACACAATTTTAGTGAAATAGAACAGTTGAACACACAAAGAGTGACATTCCCCATTCCCCTAAAATACAAGCCAAAATAAAGCTCTTTCCTGTGCCAGCAAGCTCTAAAAGGAGCAGTATTTTTTTCTATTTGAGTCCAAGAAAAAGTAAGAAAGGAAAGTGTTCATTCTCCACCACCATTCTACACTTTAGTACATTTCTTAATGTATATTTAGTATTTAGTATGTTTCTTTAGTATATTTCTTTACTCTGATTTCCATTCTTCTTGAAGAAACGGTTCAGGGGCTTTTTGGCTGTATTTTTACCCCTTGATCAAGCCACTGATCTGTTACCATTTTCATGAGTGGGCTTATAGGATCTCTTAAGTTACAAAACTCAGGGTGTTTTTTGAGACTTATATTAGTGTAATACATTACCCATTTTGTTTTCTTCAATGTTTATAAATAATTTATTCCAAAAATACAAATATGCAGGATGACATATTTACATGATGAATATAATGAATATTTATACCACATAATTTCAGATGCCTAAATTATACGCCTGAGTTAGGAGAAAAGTTTCCAAACAAGCCCATTTTAATAATTTGAACAAAGCAGGCACTTAAAATAAGCATTCCTGATAATGTCTCTCTCCCTTTCTCCTTCTTCCTCACTGTTGTATACTTTAGTACTCCTCAACAAATTAGCTTACTACACAAATTATATCATTGAAGTTATCAGTCTTGATCATTCACATCCTTTTTACCTTTTTCCTTAAATGCATTTTAATGAATATTACTTTTATCATAAGCCAGCTTCCAGTACCTAAATTTGGCCTCATGAAGAGCATGCATTGATACAACAAGGAGTAGTGGTTTTGAACTGAAAGGAGCTAAGTTTAGATTAGCTGTAAGGAGGAAATTCCTTACTACAAGGGTGATGAGACTGTGGAACAGGTTCCCCAGAGAAGTTATGGATGCTTAGTTCCTGGAAGTATTGAAAGCGAGGTTGAATGGGGCTCTGAGCAAATTGGTCTAGTGGAAGGTGCCCCTATGGCAGTGGGGTAGGAACTAGAGGATCTTTAAAGTCATTTAAAACACAAATGATTCTGTGATTCGATGAATTTCACAGCCAAACAGTTTTCTGTGGATACCATGGAATCCTCATTATCTGAAAGGTAAAACATAATGAAATATATTTTGAAATATGTGACTGACAATAGCTTCAAGCTAGTGGAAGGAAAGAAAAAAGAAAATAATTATCAAATGGTTAGAAGTTAAAAGAGTATTATCCTTACTTCAAATTATAAGAAAGTAAATGGCAAGGAAAATGAGTCTCAATACCTGGATGACATCCCACAGCTGTGATATAACAATTGTGTTATAATCTGAGTTGTTTGTTTGGTATGTTTAGACTTAAAGATCTTCTTTCTCCTCAGGATTTTTGAAACTACAGAATCTACATTTAGATTTTTTTCTCTTCTATCCAAATGCTGTTATAGCTTATCTTTGCATTCCTTAATTTATTGTGACATCTCTTTTTCTAAAATTGTATCACCAAACTTGGCCTGACTATACAGTTGTGAATTTCAGGGACTTGGAGGTCAGACAAAAAGTAATCAAAATAGAACTGGAAAAACAAAGCGATTTTTTTTTTCCATGACATTTGGCATAACTAAAACAAAAATTTAAATGGCCCAAATTTATTAATGTCAAGAAATAAGATCTCTAAGTAAAGAGATGATGAACTTTGACAACCAGACTTTCATGACTGAATTTGACATATTCAAGTTTAGCAAGTGCAATAAAGCAGTCACTCTTCTAGTATTACCTGATTTTATTTTCACACTGGGAAATTTTTGCTTATTCTTACAAAGCATATAGAATCTAACTGTGCAGGGTCTGGATGTCTATAGTGTCAGAATGTTGTTCTAGAATTAAATTTAAAATTATTTTCATATTTAAATAGATTTTTCTGTCACTATTTTACCAGTTATATTATATGCTATGTTACATCATGTTATGTTATGTATGATATTTATAATATTGGTTATATTATTATACTACCAATGGAGAAAATAAAAAATGTTACTTTGCAACTTTCCCTGCCCATCTTGAAGTTAATTTATCTCCTTTACATATCTCCTATTTAATACAATATTTTTTTAAAAAATAATAAGGATTAATAGCTATTCAAAATCATAAAATGCAATTTTATTTTATTAAAGTACAATAAAGGTTAACTTTTCCTATTGCTGAAAAGAACTCTTGTTGATTCATAGAGTACTATAGAAAAAACTACCTCTTTTCAAAAGTGGCCAGCTATGATTGAATCCAGATTTCATGTGGATTCTGCTTTGCCCCTTCTGAATTTAGTTAAATCAATTTTCTGTTTTCTGTATTACGTCATTGCTTCTTGCAAGTTTTGCAGAAAGTGGACAATCTCCCAAGCAGAATTTTCTCTTGACTCCAGAAATGACATCTTTCAGTCTCTTAGGAAAAAAAAATGTTTGATACCAGAAAGGCTTTACTTTATGTTTGGGATTTTTTTTTAACTGTAAATGCTATAAAAAATGTATTGCTGTGAATTTGCATTTCTCTCAAAACCAGGAATTTAAAACAGAAAAGTATTTAAAATTTGAATATAATGCTCATATAATCTTCTTTCTGCTAATACGTATTTATTCCAAAAAGAATAAAAAAACCCTCAAAATTTTTATATGTGCATTGTAGAAGAATTCTAAACAATACATTTTATTCCTTTAAAATATAGGTACTGCAGTAAAACTTTTTATCCTAAGTGTCCCTGTGTTTTCAGAATAGAAGTGATGAATAATGCATTATTCTTCATGTGGCAATGTTAGTAGGCCTCAGAAAATATGTAACCATTTTATTACTATTCATTTATGCATACAGTTAATCATAAACTACAAAGGATTGTTAGTTTCAAACCCTTAAGAAAAATTTATGAGGTCAATTTTTAAAGAATTATTCCTCTGGGCTGTAATTAGTATTTTGTAGCATATGCAACCTGATGTTATCGTAGGAGGCAATTTGAACATCTGTGTGTATTATTTGAAAGGTTTAATCCCAAAGAACCTTCTTGCTGTGTGATGTTAGGATGCATGTTAGACAAAAAAATGGATAAAGCAGAAGGACTCATTGCTGTTGCATTGGAGTACTGAGAAATATACAACAGATTTGATTTTGCTTTGCTTCTTAACATACTAGAGCATATGGGACCATAGAAAAAGGCTGTACATTGAAGCCTCATTTACTTCAGAAGTCAATTTATTTAATGAGTTTTTCACAGCTATGGAAGGTTATAATGCAGATTTTCTAAAATATGCCTTATGTGACCACATAATATGTGACCACAGGGTCACAAGTCCTGCCAGGAAACCTGATCCAGTGTGGGCTCCTCTCTCTCCCTGAGACTGCAGGTCCCTGCCAGGAGCCTGCTCCAGACAGGCCTCCTGCAGGTCACAGCCTCTTCTCAGGTATCCAGCTCCAGCACAGGGCTTCTCCATGGGCTGCAGGTGGATCTCAGCATTCCCGTGATCCTCCATGGGCTGTAGGGGCACAGCTGCCTCACCACGGGCTGCACCATGGGCTGCAGGGGAACCTCAGCTCCATTGCCTGGAACAGCTCCTGCCCTTCCTGTTCCGCTGACCTGGGTATCTGCAGAGTTGTTCCTCTCACATATTCTCCGCTCTTCCCTGGCAGCAATTACATGTGCACAGTAACTTCTTTCCTGCTTTTTAAATAATGCTATCACGTAGTCGTTATCACCATTTCTGATTGGGCCAGCCTTAGCCAGCAGCACGTCCATCCTGGAGCCGGCTGGCTTTGGGGGAAGCATCTCTTAGCTTCTACTCCATCCCTTTTGGCTCCCACTACCAAAACCAGGCCATGAAAACCCAACACAATATTCATAAAGATGGCAGATAGTAAAGAAAGTAAAGGGACTGTCAGGTGTTTCACAAACTTGACAAAACAAAAAATTGTCACAGTTATCCAAAAAAGGTAATTATGGTATTTACCTAAAAAATGGGTGCAATTTGAAAATGCCTTACAGTAACTTTAATATACATCTAATATCTAATATCCTGCAGGATCTAACAATTGCAAATTGGTAATACGACAGACTAAATTATTCATTTAATGAATCCTTCTAAAGAAAAGGCCTTCTGTTTTCAATTTTCCCATGGAATTATTTTAAAAATAAGAAAATCATAGATCAGTGTTATGAGAAAAACTCTGAATTTTTCTTTTCTGGGAACAGACAATTCTTTCTGTAGAATAAAAAGTAGTTGTGTTTCTGGGAAACACTGAAAAGAGCCTGGATCCCTGAAATAGCATAAAGCTTTGTGAAAATTGTGGAATTCAAATTCTTCAATATCCTCACTCCTCACACATGCTTACAAATACATTAAACAGGTGATAAAATTCTTGACTGCTCCTAGGACCTCTTAAAATCTACTATTTAATGTGACTAACATATGTTGAAAAACCGTTTTTTTAAGTACCTCTTTTCCCTTCCTCCTCAGCCTCTTGTACCCCTCCTTGCCACAAATTAAGAAAACATATTGCTTTCAAAATTCTCACATATCCAAGACAAGCATTATTGACTATGTTGTGATGAATGTGTGTATATAAACACAAGCCTCTGCATACATGTGTAGATGGAGACATTTGTGTGTGTGTCAAATAAAAAATCTTTAAAAAATGATCAAATATTTAGCACTTCAAAGACCACCTGCACATGTGAGCACTTTGTTGGAGCATGCTGATTATGAAGTGGCGTGTGAGGAAAGCAACCAGAAAGGTGCTGCTTGCACACTGACTTGTATTTTCTAGGTTGCAGAGAACAGTTTTATGGATTAAGTCATCCTATAGAGCCAACACTTATGTCCTTCAATAAAAGCTGCTCATCCCTGTGGAAAAGAGCTGTGCATTTCAGTTACATACCCGAAGGAAGTGCTGGTTCAGTTTTATCTATTTGCTTTCTTCTTCTCTGAGGAAAGAATTTGCTTTGGGGTGTACTGATTATCTATAAGAACATATAAATGAAGGGCAAAAGTCCAGGTTTATAAATAAAGAATTTGGGACACAGATTTTCCACAGTATTTATTACTAGCTGCCATTACTCTTTACAGAGAGATTTTGCATAGCCAGTCCCAAAACCTAGTCACATCTTGAGCAGAAATTACAAAGTTATATGATGAAATTTCAGGTATTTTTTTATTTAGTTGTAGGATATCAGAACAAGCATATCCTCCCTGTGAAGCTAGGAATGAGTTCTACTTATTTTATTTACTTCTTATCAAATATAAGATTTCATTTGATTCGCTCCTGGATTTTTACTCAGTGGAATCCTAGTGGAGCACTGAGGTTAACTGACATGATTGCCCATAATATCTCTATTTTACCTGTTATATCTGATCATGTCAAAGATTTCTAGCAGAGTCTTTAATTTGTGAATCATTGACAAAATAGTCCATAACAGCACCTTGAAGTGTTGAGCTGTTACAGAAGAAGTGGTCTTTATCCTTAGACGACAAGACAGAATAATAAAGGTCAAAACATTTTACAGAGGAATACAAGTTGTTCTTTTTTTTGCCATTAAATGAAAGACTTCAAATGAAAAATTAAAATTAAAACAAGAATGAGGCTTCATAAGAAGGAATTACCAGAACAATTTAGAAAAGAAAACAAGACAGAGGTAATAATTATTTTAGAATGCTGCTTGAAAAGCTATTACAATGTATTACCTTCAGCAATGTCCAATAACTGTAGAATTAATTTATCCACTTTATAAATATAATCAAAGAACATGCCCAGGAGAGTGAAAGGTTAGAATGAGAGGAAATCCAGGGCTTCCCAAGTCACCAAAAAACCCTAACCAATAGTCTGAATAGCTCATTGCTAACTCTTGCCGGACACTGAGAATAAATGTGGTGAATGGCTACACATTGTGCTATTCAGAACTATTTTACCTATTAAATGTGGTTGATTTAAAAATTTCTCATTAGATTTTGTTCTATTTTCTTTTTCTTTTGTAATGGTTTGCAAGTTTTGTTACTTTTTTAAAATTTCAAATCATAAAAAAATCACTTTCTAGCTGTTTTGACTGTGAGTTCAATCCATCATTTCCAAGTATTGAAAGGAAAAAAAGCTTTTAAAAGCTTAAAAATGCTTTTAAAATTTCTGATGCACCAAAACAACTTTTCTGAAATAAATCACATTTTCATTGACAATGATGAAATATCGAAAGCCGTGGAAGTATGACAGGGTTCAAGTGAGCTTAAATTAAATGTTCTGTCAAGGTTTGCTGCAAGACTCTAAAGCAAACCTCTAATAAATAAGCAAGATAAAAGCTGAAAGTACTTTCTGGAAAGGCAGAATGGAAAGTAAGTAATAAGCCTAAAACAATGAAAGCAAATTACCTATTCTCAGGTAAAGAAACTATCGAATATGTTTTATGCAAAAGCCTAGAAAAGCCATCTATAATTACTGTTAAAGGTTATAGATACATTTGTATTTTGTCCTTAAATAATTTCCTTCAAATATATGTTCTAATCCAAAGAAGTAGAAATTAGTAATTTGACTGAATATAATTAAGTCCCTTCAATTTTATAGTGGCCACAGAAGGCTCCAAAACCTCTCTGGCAACATGTGCTAGTGCTCAGTAATTCTCATGGTAAAAGAGTGTCTCCTGATGTTCAAATGGAATCTCCTGTTTCAGTTTGAATCCATTCGTTCTTGCCTTGTCACTGGGCACCATTGAAAAGAGCCTAGATGAATCTTCTTTACTCCTGCCATCAGGGACTTGGATCCATTGATGTGATCTACCTTGAGCCTTCTCTTCTGCAGGCTAAATGGTCCCAGCTCTCAAAACTTCTCTTCATTTCACACGTGCTTCAGGCCCTTCATCTTCTTAGTGGCCTTTTGTTGGACTCCAGTGTGGCCATGTGTCTGTTCTTCTGGGGACCTCAGAACTGAGCACAGCACTCCAAGTGCTTACTAGTGCTGAGTAGAGGGGAAGGATTATCTCGCTTGACCTGCTGGCAACACTCTTCTTAAAGCAGCTCAGTGTACCGTTTGATACCTTTGCAACAAGGGCACAATGCTAGCCTTGTGTTCAACTTTGTATTCCCTAGAATCTCCCTGTCTTTTCCTAAAAAGCTGCTTCCCAGCTGATCCGTCCCCAGCGTATATTGATGCATAGTGTTTTTTCCTCCACAAGAGCAGGACTTAGCTTCTCATGCACAATAACTTCATGAGGTTCATGCCAGCCCATTTCTCCCACCTGCCTCCGGGCACAACCCTCCAGTGTATCAGCCACTTATCAGTTTTGTGTCTTCAGGAAACTTGATCAGGGTACACTCTGCTTCATTATCCAGTCCACTAATGAAGGCATTTTGAGTGGGATTGGACCAAGTATTTAACTCTGAGGTATGCTGATGGTTTCTGGCCTCCAACTAGACTTCATATCACTGATCCCCACCCTCTGGATGTGGCCATTCAGCCAGTCTTTAATACATCTCACTTGTTTGCTCACCCAGCCCATCCTTTATCAGTTTCTCTGTGAAAATATTATGAAATGCAATGCTGAAAGCTTTACTGAAATCAAGGTAAACAATATTCTTGGCTTTCCCTCATCTACCAAGCCAATTTTTTTCATTGTATGTTACAAGGTTGATCAAGCATGACTCTTTTTGTATCCATGCTGACCCCTATTGTCTTTTTCTCCTTCACTGGCATGGAATTGTTTTCCAGGATTAGCTACTACATCACTTTCACAGGGACTGAGGTGAGGCTGATTGATCTGTATTTCCCATGGGTCTTTCTCCTTGCCCTTCTTGAAGATATAAAAGATAAGGCTTTTGCATTCCTCCGGGTTGTGGTCTACTAAACCAGTCTAACACTTCCTCTGCTCAGCTGGACAGGGAAGAGACAGTATAATGAAAGGTTCCTGGATCAAGAGAAGGAGAGGGAGAGATCACTCACCTATTGCTATAATGGGAAAACCAGGCGCAGCTTGGGGGATATAAATATTTATTGCCATTTGAAAGTCAGACTAGGATAATGAGAAAGAAAGACATATCTTAAAACATCTTGACCTCCTGGGTTCAGCTACACTCCTGACTTCTCTGCCTCTTATCCCTAAGTGGGACAGAGGGATGAGGAATGGGGACTGTGGTCAGTTCATCTTTGTCTGTGCTGCTCCTTCCTCTTCACATTCTACACTTGCTGTGTGGTATTGGCTTTTTTGGACTCAGAGGAAGCTTCTGGCACCTTCACACAGAAGCCATCTCTGTAGCTCCCCCACCCTCCACTAAAAAGGCCTTGGACACAACCCAATTCTCAGGCACGTCTCACACTTGAACAATCTTTCAAAGAGGGGCAAGGGCAGCCTCAGAATACATCAGCTGACTCCCTGTCAAGCACGGTTGATCCTTCTCCTGGGTTTTGCTGAAGGCTGGCTGGATTGATGCCTTCTAACATAAGCCTTTTCAGTTCAAGTTCTTGTGTTCCATTCTGTTTTTCTTCCTCTGACTTAATGAGTAATATAAAGGATTCACTTTTTTAAGAGATTGGTCTATATTTTAGTCCCTCTGTTATAGATGTATTGCTGTATCAGCAACAGAAAGTTGTCTAGAGAAATATGCAGAAATAAAAGGCAAATGGAACTTGGGAGGAGGGGAAAGGGAGACTGAAAACAAATAAGTATAAAAGTGATAGCTGTAACCATCTCTGAATCATTTAGCAAATTAATTCAGTCTGCTCAGAATTATTTTTGGGCATCCAAATCCATAAAAATTTTTTTAAAAAACACACACACACACAAAAAAAAATAAAATAAAAAAAAATCCAAAGCACTAAAACCAAACCAACCAATCAACCTACCAACCAACCAAAAATACCCTATGAGAAAACCCAGAAAGTTCATTTCTACAGTCTGATGAACATTGTATCCTGGTTTCTAAATAAGAAAATATTATTAATGTTGAAATATCGAGCAGAAGACAGCCAAACTGCAAATCACCTATAATTCTACTCTACATGAAAAATACCTGTAACATTTGGGTAGCTGAAAGTAATAGGTACTTTAAATTAATTTTTTCTGTATTTCTATCAAGAAGTTTTATAAAAATCTTTATTTTGTCTCAGTCTGGAAAATGTCAGGATTCTGGAGGTGCAACTCTGCCCTTATGACCTCTCTCCCCAGACTTCATAAATGCATGACTGGAGTGATATATGCAAGATTTCAATCAACAGCATCTAACTTGAAAGTTAGATGGGAACTAAGAGTGATAAGGTCCAATATATGGCTAACATTTTATAGCAAATAAGACTGATATCCAAATTTGCTAAACCATTAGAGATTAAAAAAATCAACTTTGTATTTTTCTTCTAATTAAAAATCAGCACTTTCCTAACATATCGGCAACAAGTCTTCAGGAATTTAAAAATGCAGAAATGCTCTACATCTTTTCTATGACAAAGAAACTATTGGAAATTAAAACCCCAATTCTACAGTATTACTTACAATATTAAATCTGTTAACAACATCAATTCTTTATTAGCACACTGATAAACATTGATTTTGCACCAGATGTTTGAGGGAGATTTCTTTATCAGATTCTTTGTCCAAAAGGATTATTTGCACATTTCTAAGATTTAAAGGTCATGTGCAAATTGAGTTCATGAATTTACTCTTTTTCTTAAAAATTAAACTATTTTACTATTTATTTTTAAAGAGCAATATTTATATTTAATTATTTGGTGTATTTATAGAGATATGTATTCTCATTACTTTCACTTAGAGGAAAGTAAATTAATTAATGATATTTATATCATTAATTGGACAAATCTGAATATCTAATAGTCAAGACAACCAACAACTGAAAAATAATGTGACTACATGCATGGTGAACAACGTTCTTAATTGTCAGTGTGTACTATCCTTCTTCTTTAGGGGTTGGTTTGTTTTTTTGTTGTGGGGTTTGTTTTTTTGGGTTTTGTTTGTTTGGTGCCATTTTTAAATATCATGCATCACCTGTTCTATATCTAAGCCATTATTTTCATTAAAAATTTAAGCTACAATATTGCACTGGGTCACACAATATGAAGAGCTCATATCACAAGATATTGAGTTTCTCCAACTGATACCAAGCTCAATAAAGTATATTTTGTGGCAGTGAAGCTCTAGAAAAATGCTCAGGTTTCTTTGAATATATGGAGCAATTAAGGTGTTACTATATTAATGTTTCATTTAACTTTTTTTTCATTGTTCAATACTTAAAATCTGTGACACATTTTATGTGAAAATCAGTTTGGATCCTCCCTGCATACAATGGTTGACATGTTACAGGGTTCTTTAAGAAGAAAAAGGTATTTAAACACCCTGTTCATATCCAAGGTATGGTTATTTTACTGCATTAATTGATTTCTTATCAATTATCAATTACATTAACTTATGTTAATTTTTTTTTGTCTTTATTACGCAGTTGTTACAGCTGATAAGTCAGTTTTGGTGGATGTTTAGGGTCTGACATTCAAAATAGTATTATAAAGTAGGATTACATCAAAAACATTTTTCCTAGATACTTCTTAATTATTGATTCACTCAGAACTCTACTTGAAGCATCCGATTTAGATGTGATTCCATGTTAATCACTATCTTAAATGCAAGTATGTCAACCTGCTATTAATCTGGTTTATATGTTTTTTTTTCAAATCACTAAACAGAACAGATTTCAATGAATCTGTTGAGAATTATCACAAGTGCATCTTTAATATATCTATATTTACTATTACCAACCTGGTCTGTACATGGAATGTAAACTTTGATCAAATTAATTTTGTTCCAGCCTCTCGTTATCCAAATAATTGTAATGATTTATACTTTTTTTTAAAGTTTTGTCTTTTCTCCCATGAACTAAAATTGGAAATTAAAAAAAAGGCCTCCTCTTCTACCATATGGGATCAGGATGTATATTTGACACCAACCAAATTGCAGCAGTATGAAATTATTCTGATTGCTATTAGAACTACATACTTAAGATTATTTTGCTTATTCTTAATATAAACTTGTATGTTACTTTTTCTGAAAACACATTTATGCATGACTATGATTTAATGGATAGATAGGTGAATCCAAAACACAACTTTTTTGTGTTCTTGTGGAGAAGACCACTTTTAAATAGCTAAACCCACAAAACTTATTTAAATATATGCAGGGTGGTTAAGTAAATGTGTGGAAGCATCTTAACTTCTACCTCTACTGCTGAGAAAGGGAGTAAAAAGCTTGTTATTTTACTCACCTAAATTTTTCGTAAACAGCTTGAAGGCTTTCCACAGATGGCCAACTGCAACAGCTTGGAGACCTCCAGCACAATATAAAATAAACTAACCAGGGTGCTGTAAAGGAAGAGATTTTGTAGGGCTTTTTGGTTTTTCTAAGCTATTTTCCTCTATTTCTGCTTCATTTATAAGGTTTATATAAGTAAATTACTTGTCTGGAGTGCTACTCTTGGAGCACACTGATTCTCTATGGGGAAGAAGCCTACCAAAGCATTTTGTTTCTGTAGAAAACAATTGAGATTTAACTCAAGGGATGAGATCTGCAATGTTAAAAAGCTTTGCTTTCTAAAAGAAGAATCTATCTAATTTGAGAATAGTGACAAACACACTGAAAGAAATTAAGTGCTGTGGAAATTACCTGGTCTAACACTGACTTGGAATAAATAGGCATACCCAGAATAGCTGTGGTTTTGTAAGCAGTGGTAAGCTCCCTTCTTTGAGCCATAAAAATAAAAGGGAAAATAAAAAATAATAGAAAAAACACTCCAGAACAGCTCAAAATTATATTCCTTGGTGAACTGTTCTATGGTACATCACAGATGCTGTACTGAGTTGACTGTGGCTGGATGCCAGGCACCCACCAAAGTCTCTCTCTCACTCCCCTCCCCAGCTGGACAGGGAAGTAAAAATATAACAAATGGTTCATGGGTTGAGATAAGGACTAGGAGACATCACTCACCAAATGCCATCATGGGCAAAGCAAGCTCAAATTATGAGCTATTAATTGAATTTATTACTAACAAAATCAGAGCAGGATAATGAGAAGTAAAATAACAACTTAGAAACACTTTCCCCTCACCCCTCCCTCCTTCACAGCTCTACGTCCTCTCCCCCCAGTGGCATAGGAAGACAGGTAATGGGGGTTATGGTCAATTCATCACGTTTCTATCACTGCTCAGGGAGAGGAGTCCTTATCCTGCTCCAACATGGAGTCCTCCATGAAATTCTCCAATGTGAGTCCATCCCGTGGGCAACAATTCTCCACAAACTGCTGCAATGTGGGACAATTTTTAACAGGTGCAGTTCTTCAAGGACAGGCTGTTCCAGAGTACATCCCCCACAGGGATGTCACAAGTCCTATCAGGACACCTGATCCAATGTGGGCTTCTGTCTCCATGGCTCTGCAGGTCCCTACCAGGACCTTGCTCTAGCACAGGCCTCCCATGGGGTCACAGCCTCCTCCAAGGCATCCATCTGCTCTGGCATGGGTCTCATCTGCAGGCTGGATCTCTGCATTGCAGTGATCCTCTATGGCAGGGGTCCTCAAACTTTTTAAACAGGAGGCCGGTTCACTGTCCCTCAGACACTGTCGGGGGCCGGACTATAGTTTGGAAGAAAATGAACGAATTCCTATGCACACTGCACATATTTTATTTGTAGTAGTGCACAAAAAAACAGGAAAAAGAACGCAATATTGAAAACGAAGAACAA
>WAAE01010256.1:34892-51293 GCA_013400495.1 Nicator chloris
CGACGGGGGGAAGCGGCCGCGGCCTCGTGCTGCCAGCTCCGCCGGCCCCGCGGGGTCAGCGGCGGGCCGGACTGAGGACCCTGGCGGGCCGGACTGAGGACCCTGGCGGGCCGGACTGAGGACCCTGGCTGGCCGTATCCGGCCCGCGGGCCGTAGTTTGAGGACCCCTGCTCTATGGGCTGCAGTACCACAGCTGCCTCACCGTGGTCTGCAACATAGTCTGCAGGGGAATATCAGCTTTATCAGCTGGAGCACCTGCTCCCCCTCCTTCTCCACTGACTTGGTGTTTGCAGAGTTTTTCGTCTCCCATATACTCACCCTGCTCTTCTCTGGCCACAATTACATTTGCACAATAACTTTATTTTTTTTTTTTTTCCTTCTTAAGCGTGTTATCACATAGTCATTACCACCATTTTTATTTAGCTCAGCCGTGGCCAAGCAGCACGTCTATCTTAGGAGCTGGCTAGCACTGGCTCTGGCAGACATGGGGGAGGCTTCTCAAAGCAGCCAAGCCTGTAGCCCCCCCACTGACGAAAAGCGGCCATGCAAACCCAATATAAAGGATGCTGCATTCACAAGATCACAGAATCACCAAATAAGCTGAGTTGGAAGCGGCCCACAGGGATCATCAAGCCCAGCTCCTGGCCCTGCACAACACCATCCCCAAGAGTTACAGCATATGCCTGAGAGAATTGTCCAAACCGTTGTTGAACTCTGTCAGGCTGGTGTTGTGACCTGGGAGCCTGTTCCAGTGTCCAATCACTCTCTTGTACATATTTTCCTGTAAAATCTTACTTGTTGCTTCTTTACATCCTCAGCTACTATAAGGTCATATCTATTAGTGAAAGAACGCTTAATTCTTTTTAGGTAGGTAAGGAGGTGGAAATATGTCACTTTTCATAGGAAAATCAACTTTTAAAAATCTAAATACTACATTTCAATTACTTAAGCAAGCAATTTAATTCTATTAATTTCTTTCAAAATTTATATGTCTACTCTCAGCTGTCAAAATGCCCCAGGAAATCATTGTTTGTAAGCAAGGTGCCCACCTAATGGTTAATATCTTATTGCAATAAAACACTTCAACCAAAGCCAAGTGTTTAGAGTCTGAGAATCAGCATTAGTAATCTAATGAAATACATTCCAGGAACTTAGCCTACAGACTTGCCTCTCAAATTTCAATCTTAAATTAAAATCTTGACCATTTTTAAGTAAGAGATATGAATGAAGTGTGAAATATATCTTTTGGAACCTTTCTGACTGAAAAATACACCAGCATTAAAAAGGGTTACGGGAATTTCACACTAAGATATTACATCTTTTCTCAACTAGCCTCATATGTTTTTCTGAAATGCAATCACTAAAATCAGTGCTCAAGGATTAGTTTTCACCATATACTTACATCCCCATTTGAATGGAAGCAGTTATCATCTTCCCTCCTTCTCTCTGGTTTTCATACTACAGTGATTGACTCTATAAGGAGGAAATTTCATCTATTTTACTTGCTGGGATCTAAAAGACTGAAAATTTAAACCTAAGTATAAAGAAAATATTGCTCTTGCCATGGTTCCTCAGTCTTCTGGATTTTGCTGAAAAATATTTAATGTTAGGTAAAAGCAGTAGAAATCATAGATACAATTAAATAAATCAGCCCCCTTCCTTTAGGTAAAATCTAGCTTTAAGACATTCAAAATTGTAAACATTTTTAAAGTAGTGTCAATAAATATTCAGTTGTTTGAAATGCAACTTATATATGTGAAATCAAGAGTAAAAATAATAATGCTATCTGAAAATACACTTTGAAATATAAACTGCCATGGAATTCCAGTGTAAACATAAAACACTGTACATCCTGGTTAGCTGAAGGTCTTTAACCTAATACTTGTGTTTCCCACTGTTATTTAAACCTCAGCTCTTTCCATTTGTATTCAGGGTGCTTGATTAGTAGAATTCACTTGAAATCCTAAGAATTAGGCTTGCAAGACTGGTATTTAGCATTCTATTTAAACATAGAGGATGGCAATTTGATCTGGCTAGAATGGGAAAAGTCTTGTAAAAAGTATATAATGATTTTTTTTTAATAACTGAAGTTTCCCTGGTTTGTATCTTGGTTGATGAAAAATCAGTCAGATTGACTCAGTATGTTAGCAGTCACACACATCCATGTTTTTTTTTTTCCTAAGTGCACTGTGCCTTTATTTATACAGAGCAGTAGTACAACACAGAGTCACTGTTGTTCCAGGTTTTCTCAAAGACTCTCAAGGCAATGGTGCACAATCCTTACTCTAACAGATGGTCTTTAGCTGTAGCTTCTCACTTTGTGGAGCTGGTACCACAGTGGAGGATTTGCCCTGAGCATGTCCTTACAAGACTTCAGTGGCCTACCTGTCAGCCATTCACCATGCATTTAATGGGCATAAGGAAAAGGCTTAAGGCGTTCATGTTGTTCATCATATGTGCCAGATGTCCAGAGCAGCAGAGCTTAGCCTGCAAGAGCATTGCTGTAATATTGAGCACTTGATACTGATGTAAGATAGCAGTACCCTAGACTGACAAATTGTTCAAACAGTAAACTTATTAAACATCTCAAACTCCACTTTTTTCTTTTTATCAAGTTTAATTTAACATCTTAAAATGCAAATACTTTTAAATATATCCATACATATTTTAAGATGAAAATATTATTTACAGTAGTATTGGATATTCCACGCTTATGTTATTTCAAATATCCATTTCTAGCAATAGTAAAAGGTAGTTAACACTATATTTTGATGCAGGGAATGCAAGATGACACTGAAAAATATATTGAACCTAATTTTTTATACCCGTCTACATTGTCACATTTAAAGGCATGTATTAGCAATGTTCCATTTTCTCTGAATGACTCAGATTAAAAAATTTCTGTTTTTAAATTCCAGTTCAAAAGTGAAATTAGAATTCAGATTTTCTTTTTCTTCTACTTCAGTTTTTAAGTAGTTTTTGAGCAATTAACATGTTCAGGAATATGTTAATACACTGTATTTTGCTCCTGCTTAATTACCTATTTCTGATAGATTTGGGCACCTTGAAGGTTTAAAATCCTAGTAAAGTTGGGAGTTCCCATTCTAATGATTGATTTAATAAATGAGTGAAATGGTTTCTGACTGTGGAAATGTGTACTGCATCAGGGAGTTGGGCAGAGTGTAGGGTTTCTTTCAGACCGCAGTAAGAAAAACTGGGCAGTAAATAGTGAAGTAGAATTGGAAGCTGGAAGAAAAATATAGATAGTGAGTAAATCACATGCCATCAATTGCTGAGAGCCTCATTGTTTCCCAGCAGCAGACAGAATCCAAATGAATTCCCATGATACATTCTACATATCCCATCCGTGGAAACGTTCTTTGTCTCTCCTGTGCTGTCGTCTTGTGCAACAAACCAAACCACGTGTCTTCCAGTGACAGGTAGGAATGCTCTCTCTTTCATGCTATCCACTAGAGTGCAGTGCAGTCCAAGTCCATCCATTATGGGGTTGTTGCCTAGTAACAAAAGGAAAAAACCTTTGGACAGAATTAAAGTGATAGGTAAAAAGCAATTCTTTAAAGAAAGTTTTCAGGTGCACAAAATACAGCATTGCACATGCAAAAAATCAGATTAATACAATTTTTGTAAGGATAATTACTTATTATATCTTGCAGGTACATCCAAGAGGAGATTCAGTTGCCCCCTTGGGTCTGTTCCTTGGGGTAGTTTCAGGGGCTTCTTTGTCTTATTTCTTGTTATGGCCTCTCAGATTCTGGTTGCAAAATAAAATGTCCTTATTAGAGGTTCTCTTCTTGAAAATAAGACTAAACAGAATTTCAGAAATGTGTTAGTAAGGAAATAGCTAAACTATGAAAAAGGGTAGGAAAAGTACTGGAAGCTATATTACTATGTATTAAGGACCTATAAAGCTACAAATATGAAAAAGGCTTTAAATCTTTGGGCATCAGGGTATTCCAGCATGTTTCAGAGGTGCATACATGGACATAAGTATCAGTTACTCATGCTAACATATGGGCTTCTTAATATCAGCTTGGGTTGTAGAAAAAATGTCATCACCACAGGTTTATAAAGCATTGGAACAGAGTGACTGGAAAGTGGTTGAGTTACCATCTCTGGAGATATTTAAAATGTGTGTAGATGTGACTATAGGGACATGGTTTAGTGGTGGACTTGGCAATGTTAGGTTACTGGTTGGACTCAATGGTCTTGAAGGTCTTTTCCAACGTAAGTTGTTCTGTGATTAAATATTCCCTCTCAAGTCCTGCATAAATGCTCACGAGCTTAAATTTGCTTTTTTGCTCTTAAAGCCCCTCTTTGATATTCAGATCTGGTAATATGGCTACAGAAAAAAACAAAACATCTCAACATGTACTTGTCTAAGGGAATATGGGCAAAAAGGACAAAACCATAGTTGTACATAAAGAATAAAACATACACACAGCACAAATTGTTCTATGCTTGTACACTACTATGAGGAAACAATATTATTAAATTATTAGACATTAATATTGTGAACATGTATTTTGTTTCTATAATTTTGGATTACTTTTTAAACCAATGTAAATAATTGCAATCTTAAAGGTGGTCGGGAACAAATAAAACAAGAAATTAAGAAATGCTGATTCAAATTTGACTGTAATTAGATATTCTGTGTTTTAAGCAAAGACGTTTAAAAAAAAAAAAAACAAGCAACAAGGAATAAAAAATAGTCTTAATTTCTCATGGTCACTGCAGTTTAATTTCTCAACAATAAAGTCATTATTTGAAAAAATTAAGTTATAAGACTGAAAGTATGAAACAATTTTTCCTTAGCCTGTCAAACTGGTAATAAGAAAAATATTTAAGAACAAGTTAATAAAATTTAATCATTGAATTTTCAGAGATGACACATAAAAGGGCAAGAAGCACATTTTAAAAAATATTTTAATATAAAAAGACATGAGTTTTAAAGGAATTTGCATGTTTTAAAAATACTTCTTTTATACCAATAACTGATTTTCTGAATGTGGTTAATATTCATTAACTTAAGCAAACTCTAAAATAATAGCTGAGAAATCTAAGTGTTTTGAGTTTTTTAACATACTTAATTTTTTACCTTCTTTTAAGGTGCAATTAAATGAAGACATTGACTTGTATTATCAAATGTGATTTGAAACTCTCATTTCTCCACCAAAGAAAAAGCCTATAATTTAAACATTATACAGAAGAAAAGAATCTGCCTAATTTATTAATCAGAAAGAACTGTGACCACATCTACTTAAAAAGAGACAGCATCTTCTGAAATTTCCTTTGGAACACGTATAGCAGTTATTTCATCTTCAGAGAGCTGTTCATAGGCTTTGGTCTTGCAAGACGATGGGGGGCTAGTTACATGAAACAAACTGGATCATCTTCAAATAATTTTTATAGTTCTCTTACAAACTTAACCTTAAAAAGTGATGTGATTTTACAACGAAGAGTGGAAAATTGTGTGTCATGCTTCCTTAAAACAGCTGAAGGCTTTCTGCGAGCAAGAACTGTGATCAGAAATGTTTGACAGGCTCCATGGTTAGGGAGCATTTGCTAAACTGTGTTTCCTTCCTTCGGTGTTGTGTTTCAGTATTCATAAAGTGACAATGCAGAGGTGGCTTTGGGGGAGAAAAAAAAAAGATGGAAAAAAGACAGTAAGTTCTCATGACACAAAATGTAAGAGAGCTTCCATTTTTCCTTGTACAAGAGGCAGGCATTTAAATTTGTACACATTTTTGTCTTCTTGCTCTAATCAATACTGTGCTGAGAAGCTATTAGTAAATTAGTTAATGTCAGCTGATCAACTTGGTAACATTAAAAATATGTAATCATAACGAATTTTATTTGTAGAGAAAACATTAATCCAAACCTGTTTTTAAAATAAGATTTATCTTTAGATGGGTTAGCACAAGAACCATAATGCTATATGTTCTGAATGCTGTACGCTAGAAACAAGGTAAAATAACAAGACTAATTTTTAATAAAAATTGTTAAAGGTAGGTCTATGTTTTGATGGTTCAAAACTATTGTACTTATTTATTTTCACAACATTTTTATTTCTTCTGAGTTCCTTTTTTTTCATCCTCAGTCTTATGGAGAGGGCTCCTTTCTGCTCTCTCCTTACCTAGTTTCCACCCTTTTGAGGTGGTATTCTATTCTGTGAAGGTATATGGTGTTTAAAATGCTCAATGAGTGGGAGAAAAGTGTCTGGATTGTTTGGACGAGGTTTGGGGAGAGTTAACCAATTCATGATAGAAACACACAGCATCCAGTACACAGGACAGTGGGCAGCCTGTGCCTACAAAATAAGGTGTGTAAAGTCAAGTCAGCTTTTGAAGACTGAGGTTTTTCCATTTAAGGTAGCTCTGTGAGTTATTTTGCTGGCAGAAGAAAGCTCGGTGTAGACTTCCAAAGCAGACTGTGTCTGCATATAAAGCTGGTAGTAAGTCTGTGCAATTACACTGTCTCTCAGTAGGGCTTGTTATTGTGAGCTTCGAGTTGCACTGACCGCAGTTATATTGTGCTGATGTACCCTGAAGCACCAAGGTAGCAAACTCCTGTCCATTTAGAATTCATAGCAGAGAACCGTCTCCTGAGGACGTCTCCAAAGTAATTGTTAGCATATATCAGGTTGTTTTGATCAATTTGCCTTCAGATATTTTTTAAAAGGAAAGAGCTGACTACCTTTTTGTCAGATGGCAGCGTGTCCTTATGTGAAAAATTTCTTGCTTTTTATAGCACTATTTTATTGTTAAACAGATAGAGAAGAAAAATAGTTTTAGATATGGCAAAAGAGAGCTGCATCAGTGAGTAAAAAGATAACAAAAACTTAAGGAAAAACAAAATTAAAACATGCTGTAGAATGGGAACAACTTTTGTTATATTTGAAATGATAGACTAAAATAGAACTTCGTAATGGTTTTTCATGTTAAACTGAAGTGCATGGGTTATGCTAATGTTTGCCTCAAACAATGCTAGCTATCTGGAAAGCATGACGATCTCAATATTGCAGCAAAACAAGATAAGGAAGATTTTAAATGAAACACAAAACCATATGTATGGGTTTTCCCGCACATTTTTCAACCATCCCCAAATTATAGTTTTTGGAAAATAAATTGGATATATTTGCAACACCCTTAAAAATAGGCTCATTTAACTTATGTATTGATTAACACCTGTTAGCACTAGAACACTCTCGGTATAAAATATATGGGGATTTTACGGTTCTGTTTGGCTTATTGGTTCATGGAAGGCTAAGTGGTAACAATAATACTTTATGTAGACATGTAAAGTTTTATTCTTATCATTTGTAAATCGGTATAAAATGCAGAGTTTATTTGATATCTAGAGCCTAGAAGAATGTCTTTGTATTTTTTTTCTTTCAACTGTACTTCTAAACGTTTTTATGTTGTGCTTTGCTTGCTCATAGTATGACATCAGCAAGGAATTATTCTCTCTTTGTTTCATCTCATAAAATATAAACCAGTTTATTAGTTTTGTTGGAGTACATAATAAGTATGTATCAAGACTATGTTCTCATCGCCACAAATTTTAAAACAAAATCCCTAGTTTTTAAAAGGCATAGAGATTTTCTTTGAGAAATAGACCCTTGGAAAAACATCATATGGAAATAGTTTACCTGTTCTCTTCTTTGGGGGTCACGGTGCTTTTTAGTCCATGTCAGTCTTGTCAATAATATTTGATAAGACATTCTCCTTGAATCTTGGAGAAAACTACATGGGAAGAAAAAATTAAGTTTCAGATTATTTAGATTCTATACTTTTTGGATGTACCAGGATGTATTAGCTTTATATAGAAATATTTTATTTCTGATTAATTTTATTATTTCTTATTATTTTTATTCTTATTAATTTATGTCTTATTAAGCCCCATCATTTATACCAAAGGGAAAGAAATAAAAGACTCTCAAAGATTAAAGCTGGTGCAGAAATATCAATCAGTGTTATTGTGATATGATCTTACTTAAGATAGCTGAATCTGCATCTGAAAATATAATTTGAAATAACATCAACTTTATGCACAGCTTCCTCAATGTTTAGGAAATGGTAAAATTATAATTAATACAGTGATATATGTGTTAACTGCTGTACCATCAGTTCAGGAAATATTGGTTTTCAATATTGGAAAACTTCTAACCTATTTATATTCTTTGAATATTTATATGAATGTTTGTTTTCTTTGAAAGGTTGCAGCATTGTAGCTAGTCTGAAAATACAATAAAAATCTCTCCAAAGGTCAGCATGTCATTTTTATTCTTTTTTTATGCCAAGTGTCTGTGGGTGCATTCACTTAAGGGCCAGTTCCTATTTCTTTTTCTCCAATGTAACAAGTGTTGGGTTTTTTCAGCATAGATACTTTATTTATTATCAATTATTAACTAAAATATCAAGTGAACTGGCCATTACATATGTTTTCTGCCTGTAATTTCTTCAAAAGAAAGGAACAAGGGAAGGAAGTATAACTAGAGAGACAAGGGTTTCATAAGTAACCAGTTTCCTCAAGCAGTTCATAGAAAATATCCAGCATGTCACAGACCTAGTCTTATACAACCTGGGTTCTCTGAGGTCATCTGAGGAATATCTCTGCTTCCTCTGTGTTGAAAGTTCCAAAATAGGACAGCAACTTAAAAGCAAAACACACTCTTGATTGATTGTTCAAGAATTACTAATCAGGCAGTTCTTAAAACTTTTTTATGATGATTTTTTGATTTATTAATAAATATTTGATTTCTTAGAAACATGTTTTCACAGAGTCACCACCAGCCTGGCTGAGGGGCTTATCTGTGTCCTGTTGTGGGTCTCTTGAGGCCAGCTGGAGCCAACTGGAACCAGCCATGCCAGGCATGGGGCAAACCCAGCCTCTCCTCACAGAGACTGCCCTGCAGCCCCCACTGCCATGGATACCCAATACACAGTTTCATACTCTCTAAATTAAAACTAGGCTGGTTTTCTATAATTGCTACTGCAGTTTTCTGTGACATTATATAAGATTCTTGGTTCATTGGATATTGGACTTTCACATACATTGTCTTTGGCTGCTGGTTTCAACAGGCAGTGGTCTGTCTTCTACACATGTCCAAATGTTCTCTACCTTTTTCCAAAATATGTATCAGATTACTTAGGTCACAGGGAAATACTGTATTCTTCCTAACCCACACAGATACTAACATTGTGATCCTACAAAAATTGCTAGGTGGCTGCCACCTTTCTGTTAGACAATAATCTAGAAGGTAGCTGAAATGTGGTCTTGCAGAAAATATACTTAAAGCCACCATTAACACGTGAGAAGCTTCCCCATTAGAAAGTAGGGCAAAAGTTCAATAGTGTTAGAAATGCTGTACCATTTTAGGAATGGTAAAGGATCTGCTAAACTTCATTTCTTTCTTGGCTTCCAACAAGAGTATTAACTCTACAAGTGTATTAAATCTTCAAGCCTTAGGTGTGACGAATATTCGCAGCAACCTACTCATTAACATTTTTCTTTGGTGTGGAAAATGCATGATCAATTCCTGATTTGTTAATTTATAAACTTTTTTGTAACATTACCTGATGAAGGTTCCCATAGATGAATAAGATGGAAAGATTAAATGTATGGTAATCTTGGTCCTCTTATGGTATGAACCTCTTGGTCCTTCTCTAACATTCATCAGGAGTATATTTCCATATTAGTTGATCCTAGGCTGTGAAGCTTGCCATACTCATCATATTACACAGATGAAAATGTTAACTTTTTAGCATTAAAACTGTATCTCTGAATTCTAACGTTCTTATCTCATGTAGGAGGGCTTGTGCCTCACCAAACATAATAAATGAGCCTTGTCATAAGGTTGTGTACTGTCAAAACAGGAAGGCAAGACAGAACAGAGCTGGGTTAAGGCCCAGACTGAAAAAAATAGGATAACAGAAATTAGATTATTAATCATGGGTGATGACTTTAAAGTGTCAGCTTAATGTTTTGCTTTGTTTTGCTTGTTTTGCTTTATTTTGCTTTGTTTTGCTTTATTTTGTTTTTGAGGGTTTTTAAAGTACTAATATGCAGTTTATAAATAAATGATATATAGAAACTTAAGACCTTAGTCTAAAAAAAAAAATCTGAATTAATTTTATATAGAAATCATTAAACCAGATAAATATCTACTTTTCCCTGATAATAGTTACATATATTACGTTTATTTCTTTCCAATGCCCATAGGAAAAATAATGTGAATCATGACTCGTTGTTAAACAGATCATGTCTCAGAGTGGGACATCCTTTCAGTGTGAGCAATATATCACCTAATTACAAGAATTATAATACTCACAAAAAATCATAAAATTAGAATTACTGGTAAAGGCGATGTTTTTTACGGAAAGTCTGTATTAAAAACAACAGACCTTTGATTCTTAGATCCTGCTGCAATAGGTGTTCCTGCTACTATTAAAGCTTATTTTCAAAGAAAATGAAAATATCTTGGAAATATAAATTAAAGCTGGACATATTGAAAATCTGAAATTCATCCCTAAAATAACAATGAATTTATTTTAATTTATTAGGTTTAGACTCTTCCTTAAGACTGATTATCATGAAAATCTTAGCACTGGTTTCCAGCCATATCTGTGCACAAGTCTGAGTAATATCCTTTTGTCCATTTAAGGATATCCTAGCAGACAGCATGTTCTGTGGTATTCTTGGACTGTTCACCCATGAGTTTAGCCTTGACTGAACATATTCTTGCTGACAGGGACCTGGGATAAGGTGCATCACATGCAAACCAAATTTCCCCAAATTGTGAAAGTGATTTTATTTAACTAGCAGTTGTTACCTTTCTGTTCTTTCTCTTGACTTGCAGATTTAGAGCTTTATAAAATACACAAGAAGGATGCAGCAGTGACCTACATTATGCTGGATCACCCTGTGATAGCACTAGCGAAACAAAAATGTTATCATTTCATTATCAAAATGGTGACCTCTGAGAGAACTTGAAGGGACAGACCTTAAATAAGCATGGTCTTTCCTACAATTAATAATATCTGGCTCAAATATATACTAATTTCTTCTTCAGGAATGCTGGCCAGAAACCAACCAACAGAATACATCTATGAGAATTTTTAAAAACAAATTTCAAAGCACACAGTTAAAATGTTATAATCCAAAATGAATATGTAATCCCAAAATAATAATTATTAATGAATTGTTCTTTAACTGTTCAATAGTTCTGTTGGCTGATGATGGTCCCTATGAGTTAAAAGGAAGACTGGCAAATAGATCTTTGATTCAACAAAGGTCACTGGATACCAGTGCTGGTCTGGTGATCTGAAGGATACTACTAATGAAGCAATTTGGAAGCTCTTTGGACTTCAAGATTAGCTGCTCTGGGGGTATCTTTCTTTGTAGCAAAAGACCCACTTGAACTAGAATAGAAATACTAATGAAAAATATTGAATAGATTTAATGATTTAATTATAAGAGAGTAAACAGGCCTTAAAAATGTAACTGTTTTAAAACAAAAAATCTTCTTTGCCACTCTACACAAAATCTTCTTGTGGTTTAACCTCAGCCAGCAACCAAGCTCCATACAGCCACTCATTTTCCCCCCACCAGCAGGACTGGGAAGATAATTGGAAGACTTGAAACTAGAAAATTTTGGGTAAAGATTAAGAAAGTTTAATAGAGAAAGCAAATGCTGTGCACAAGCAAAGCAAACCAAGGAATCAATTCACTGCTTCCCATGGAGAGGCAGGTGTTCAGCCATCTCCAGGAGTGCAGATCCCCATCTCATGTAATGGTGACTTGGGAAGACAAACACAATCACTCCAAATGTCCTTCACTTCCTCCTGCTTCGCCCAATATACAGAGCATGATGTCACATGGTCTGCAATATCCCTTAAGTCAGTTTGGGTCTCCTGTCCTTGCTGTGTCTCCTCCCAACCTCCCATGCACCCCCAGCTATCTCACCAGCATGGCAGTGTGAAAAGCAGAAAAGGCCTTGGCTGTGTGTGTAAGTCTTGTTCAGCAATGATAAAAACATCTCTGTATTATCAGCTTTGTGTTCAGCACAAATCCAAACCAGCCCCGTGCTAGATACTGTGAAGGAAGTTACACCAGTCAAAACCTGAACACTTCTCTAACCTCAGTGAAGAATTTTTTTTTTTTTGTTAATTCATAGTATCCATTTACGAGAAAAACAAGTGTTTAACATTGGAAAGCACTGACTTCCTTCACAGTTGCATGGAGTTCTTCTTTAAGTTCTGCTTTCCATTTTCACTGTAGCATGTAACAGCTTTTCCAAAAAAATATAAGCACATGTGAAATAGTATTTAATGTGCGTTCTACTTCTGACAAAAATCTATCACAAACTAAATACAGCTAAAGCATGTCTATTTCCCATCCTTAAAAATATAACACATTTAATGTGAGTTTATTACTCTCTTTGTCTTGCAAGAATTGTAAATTAACCTGACATGAGATCAGCTGAGACTTATTAAAAATTACTTTCCATTTAAGTATTATTAAGATCCAAAGAGTCAGTTTTACTCTCAATAAATTATCAGTTATTTTCCTGTAATGATGCTCATCAGCTTGTCTTGGAGCCTATCTGGAAGGAGACATTCAAGAACAGTGAGCTGCATTTATTTTCATTGAAACTAAACACAGGCTATTGCAGAGTTCTGAGTGGTTCAGGCTTTGTGTAGGGTTTCTTCTTTATACAGGCCAACATTCATATGAAAGCCAGAAAAAAAGATTCAGTGTTTGCTGCCAGTCTCATAAGAGCAAACTGTTTTGGTTCTATTTTGTTTTTCTTCATCTTCGCAAAATTTAAAATGTATGTGAGATTCTACTGTGAGTAAAAGATAGAAGAATGTCAGCAACTGATAATAAGAAAGGGATGCATAAGCCCATATATTCTTCTAATTCATACTTCCCAATGGCTTTAGCAGACTATCAGAAAACCGTTGCAGTCAATAGACATCCATAGCAGAGATGCATAAAAAATACAATGCAAAGAAAAAGCAAACAAAATAGTCAAGCATAAAAATGCCATAATTTTTTATTGCTGGTTTTCAGAAAAATAGAAGCTACACAAAGCGAAACAGGCTACAGTTTTCATACACATGGCTATGTGAAGCTTCACTGACCGCAGTAAAATAGACAAAATAGATACAAACTTCAGTTAAAGTATTTTCCACATACATTTATTTATTTCTTTGAGAGGTTCAGTGAACGGAGGTAGAACACTTCTCAATGGCTATGAATATTTTCTAAAACATGTCTGCAAGAGCTCTTGAGAGCATTATAGACTGAAATACTTGACATTCAAAGCTAGAAGCAGAGTAAAATAAGAATAGGAAATACAGAATTAATTATATATAGTATTGTGATCTAATTTTTTGCTATACGTAAGAGTCCTATTACTTTTATTTTACTTGAAAAAAGGAGGAAAGATTTAGATTCTTTTAGTCTTCTGATATTGGTACTGCATACATGCTTTGTTATTGTAGCATACTTACAATTTTCTTATGATTTAAAAAAACCAACAACAACAAAGAAAACAAACAAACAAGAAAGCAACAAAACCTTAGGGTATTGCATACTAGGGGAAAGGATTTTAAACTTTAAACAGTGAAATTGTTTAGAAATGTTCTGCCTTCAAACTTTACTGCTTTATGTGTATAAAACATTTTCAAACTATATATAGTAAGGCATCTTAGGATAGAGGTTGTATATTGTCTGGACAATGTGACTTTCAAACATCAATTTGTTTTGGAAACCACCCTTGTCAAGTTATTTAGCTCATCTATATAATATTAACTCTGATTCTCTTGAATGAGAAATGATTCTGATATTTTTCACTAAAATATAAAAAAATATTTTTTATCTGTGTTTATTTATTTCCTGCTAATTAAATCAATGAAACTAGCTCTGTGAAAAGGGGAATGAGACTGAGTGTTACAGACTTGCTTTCTATGGCATAGTCAAATTCATTACAAATGCATCATAATCAGGATCACAATGTCAAAGGAAAAAAGGTATTGTCCAGTGAAAGCAGTTTTCGGCCTTGTTCTAATTGTCTTTAGTGGACTATTTCTTTCCCTTTATACCTGAAGGATTAGATTTATCCCAGAAGTTGTTACAAAAACTCATTGATGTTAGTCAAGTCACTCAAGACATTTTTAACAGTGTAGTCTTCATTTTCATGCTTTCTTGCTAGGCTTCAATTTAGAATTTGATTTATTATAGTGTAAATTTTGCATGAATTTTGAGTGAAAATTGGCAAAGCTTGTATCTGAAAACCATTGGTTAGAGCCATAGCTTTTAAGTATTTCTTTAAATCTATGCTATCCAATCTCCATTTTGAAAAGATGTCACTTTGCAATATGTAATATTTTGAATGTCATGTCAGTTAAGTAAATTTTCTAAGAAAAAGAACCCTAACAATCAATGCTCCTCCACCCTCAACACAAAAAATCCCAAAAAAACCTAAAATACCAAAAACAAAACCCAAAACCAACCAAATTAATAAACAAACCCAAAATGGAAAGTGGTCCTTCCTTCCTTCCTTCCTTCCTTCCTTCCTTCCTTCCTTCCTTCCTTCCTTCCTTCCTTATTGATCTGCATTAAAATGTATACAGCCTGGAGCATGAAAGCACATTAACTCCATGTGCTTTCTTTATTATTATCCTGACTGGAAAGAGAAAAAAATTCTTCTGCAAAGGAAATCTAAAGGACTTGCCAGGAAAAGATATTGAAATATCTTTTCATGGGGCTTTTGTTGTATTTCAGCCTTTTTTGTTTTAATCTGTTTTAAGGAAAAAAAAAAACCAACAAACAAAACAAACCAAAAAAAACCCAAACCAGCAACAAGACAAAACAACAAAAAAAACCCTGACATGTTTAGGGAGTTTGTGTTTTGAAACTTTTCCACCACACATTTATTATGGAACTTGCTTCACTTTATATCCTGGAATCCAGAATTTTACGTATGAATACAAATAACTAAGCTAAAAGAGAATATTTCTATATTCACAATCTATAATTGAAATCATGTCAAAAAGTGCAAAGTGGAAGAAGTTGTCTTTGACTCAGCAAGAACTTGAACTTTAGTGAAAAAATTCTTAGTGGTTAAAAGCAAACCTTGTTATTTATTAATCCTTTTTTTATCAATTGCTTTGACCTCTAAGAACATCCGTCCAAACTCTGCACTGATAGTCTATCATTAAATATTTCAGTTTGGTGGGAGTTTTCTAACTTAGATTACCTGAATTTTTAATTCACAACGGTTTATATCCTGCTGCTTCAAAATTGCCCCTGGATTGTTTTGGTGCAAAGCTCCACAGAAAATTATTAGAAATGTCCACATTATTCATTGTAAATTGTTAGAGAAAATTGTGTCATGCATTGTCTCTGTATCATTGCAATTCTTTGAAAGCACTCTATGCAATACATTCCTCGGTTCTTCCATGCTGAGTGAACAAAAATGCAATGTAGGTATTTCTTAGTAATAGGTTGTAAAAGATTTCCAAGATAACGGGGTCCAACCTTCAACCAAAGCCATCCTGTCAACCAAATCATAGTACTAAGTCTCACAGTAGTCATTTCATAAACACTTTTAGGCATAGTGACTCCACCACTTCCCTGGGAAGTCCATTCCAACACTCAACAATAATTTCAGTAAAGTCATTCTTCCTTATGTCCAACCTGAACCTCTCCTGGTGCAGCTTGAGGTCATTTCCTCTCATGCTGTCACTGGTTGCTTGGGAGAAGAGGCCGACCCCCACCTTCCTACACCCTCCCTTCAGGCAGGTGGACAGAGTTACAACATCTCTCCTAAGCCTCCTTTTCTTCAGGGTAAGCAAGCCTGGCTCCCTCAGCCACCCCTCATATGACTCACTCTCTCCTTAACCAGGGTGGTGCTGCATTTGTTAAGTTATTGTTATTTTCCCCATGGTTTGTTCCTGTTACCACCCTGATGGTTTCCCCCCAGGTTCTCTCCTCCCTTGCCCAGTGTCACTCATCCCTAGACACACCTGTTACCTCATTTACATGTTGTCAATCCTCCCCAATTCCCACACCTTGTTCCAGAGAATTCTCTGTCAGTCCTAAATCCCACCTGGGAATTCCCCGTTTCTCCAATGTCCTGTTGGTCCACGTGACCCTTTCCACCTTTCCTATAGGGTGTTCCCTATAGGTGTAGGATAGGTGTAGGATATATAGGTGTAGGATTGGGGGTCCCTCCTCACTCTCCTCCCCGTGCTACCTCTGATTGGTTAAAGAATTGTATCTTCCCCTTTGCCACTCCTCGGTTTATAAGGGGACGTGGGCTTTTGTCTTTTAGTTTCACCCTCTTTTAGTCTCACCCCTCCTTGGGGTAAT
>WAAE01010269.1:1833-13330 GCA_013400495.1 Nicator chloris
TTGGGGCGGGGTGAGGGGAGTGGGGGTGGGGGGGGTTGGGAGGGGAGGGGAAGGGAAGGGAAGGGAAGGGAAGGGAAGGGAAGGGAAGGGAATTTCTCTTGCAAGGAACTTACCACAGTCATCTAGTCCAACTGCACGACCAATTCAGGTTTGACCAAAATAAGGGCATTGACCAGATACCCCCTAAATATTGACAGGCTTGTGCTGATCAGTTATCTAGGAACCCTGTTCTGGTGTTTGACCCTCTCCAGCACAGCTTTATTGCAAGATTTTTTAATTAAAAAAACCCCACAAACTATGTTTGGTTTTCTCTGATCTGGTTTTCTATCTTTAAAAATATTAATAATGCATTTTATTATTGTGTTCTTGTTATTATTTTCTGCTGCCTAGTTTGGCCTAGCTCTTTCCAACTTGAAAATGACTGCACTTATCCACATCAGCTAAAGATTGTACTCTGAGAATAAATGTTCTTCAGGAATTTTGGAATCAGTCAGCAAAAAGTTATTGATGACTGTGCCATCATCACAGCTGATATGCAGTTGTTGTTAAGCACTCTATTACTCTTTCAGAAAAGAGACCAGTGTGTTTCTGAAGAGTGCCTTGAAGCAGCTCAGGCACAATGCAAGAACACACCATCTGTAAAGGAACTTCCCAGCTGGGTCTGCCAGGGATACGGACCCCATCCAGGGATTTGCAGATAGGGATTTGCTGTCATCTCTCCACCTTCCACCTATGGTTACACTCCAGACAGTTGCCTCCTTTGCCCTCTTATCAGTAGTGGATTTCAGTTCTGAAAGCAAGCTGAACTGCCCCAGACAAACCCATAAAGCCTCTCTCCTAAATGTGAAGCATGACTTGAGGTGTATTTTCACACCACATTCTTGGCGTCTTCTGCTGTCTGTGTGGCTGCACATTCCTACTCAGATAACTGCATCTTCCCTCTGCCTGTCTGCAGAACAAGAGCTTGGCAATGCTTTAACACACACGGGTGTTCTTCCTCCCAATCCCACCTCTTGCAAAGTCTGATTGACACAGGCACCATCATGTTGTTATCACACTGTTTCAGTGGCCAAATAAGAGCTTCTCCAGCTTCCTGCAGTGACAGTCTCCTTCTGACCATGTGGGCAGAAGTAAATGCTCACAAGCCTCTCTAAGTTTTTGATACATGAAAGAAAATGAATGGGAAGTTTTGGTACCAGAAGTCAATAACTATGCCAGGCATCCAAGTGCAGATCTGACAGGCTGGGTCTGCTTCTCTTGAGCCTGCACAGCAATATCAGGGCTTTATACTGGCTCATAAACCTGTAAAGGCAGCGATTCAATTCTCGTCTTTTTTATGGTTTGGGCTTTTGTTGGGTTAATGGATTATCTGATTTGAAAGAATTATGTTTTATGGCATTTATGCTTTTTTGGATTTAATAGATTTACCAAGTAATTGTCTTTCCCAGAGTCTGTGGGATTTTTTTCCTGCAGAGATATCCTTCAATACAGTTAAATATTTCATTCTGTAGGTTGTTTGTGTTCCAGGCAAGTCTGGTTTATTTTCCTGAACAGATATGGAGCTAGGCAAAATTTAATAGTGTACCTTTGCTCTTCATAGCTACATCAATAATCACTTTTATAGATACTTTGATAACATTATATCACCTCAGATGCTTACAAAAGAGAAATCTTGATTGTATCAAATACTATTTACAGCTAACATGCTTGCAGTATATTAAAGGCATTGTTTATTAGAGAAAAAACCTTCACTCTTTTCCTAAGTTTCTCAGGTGTGCAGACAAAAAAGACAAAAATAGAGGACTTTTACCATAACGGGATATTCTTGAGGTAATGTTTTTCAGTTACCAAGACTGCTTGTTAGTCAGCACATTTCAGACTGTCAGTGGCTCTGAGTGCACAGGAGAAGTAAAAAGCTGTGGAAAAAAAACCAAGAAAAACCCCAAAAGGCTGCTGTTGTTGGCTGTGCTCTTAGCAGGGTGTCAGACTAGATGGTCTCCAGAGGGGCCTTCCATCCCCAGTGATTCTGTGACAGTAATTCCGAGGATCTTAAGTTCAGAGGATACCTCAGTGCAGATTATTTTTCTCAATATTTCTTTTTCTGTAGAAGAAACGGATTCTGTATTTTATGAAATTAATTCCCATTTATTATCTATTGCTTCTTATGCTTTCAAGAGAAAACTTGAGTTCAAAGGTTTCTATTTAAGAAAAGGAGGAGAAAACATAGGACATAAGAAATTTAGCATCTATGGCATTTAGCACTTCTGTATCCATCCAGATCTAACTCTCCCTTGGAATTAGCACACCCTCAGTGTGATCTCTGAACACAGAGCAAGGAAGCTTGTTGTGATTTACATCTGACAGCTGGGATTGCTCCCCGAGGAGTTCAGTCTGGAGTCAGTGTCTCTAAAGGATTGATGACCACTAAAGCAATGGCATTATTAAATTTAAATGGGAAAAAAGCCAAGGTTTTACAAGTGACCATTTAATTTGGAAAGAAAGCAGCATTGAAACTCTCACCCCTCTTCATCATGTAATTACACTTTAGACAAAAAGTTGGTTCCAGTTGCCTCATAAGGCTCCAACAAAAACAGTGTGCAGCCAGCCCAGGATATTCCTGTCAGCCTTTAAAAGCTCATTCAGCTTAATTGTAGGATTAAGAATGTTTTTGTGAACAACAGGGAAGTCTTGAACTAACTAAGGACTCAAAAATCAAATTAATCCTTCATCAAAACACAGCCTCCTCACCTTTTCTTAACAAGCATAGAATGTCAGGAAACAATTGACTACATATTATTGAACCAAGTATTTTTTCTCATTAAATTTTTAATTTGTTCCATAAACTAAATGTCTAATTTGTGGAACAGGATTTTCTAATCGTGTTTATTTTGACATTTATGAAGCAACATTGCTTTTGATTAAGTCAGATTGAGACAATAGAGGCAGACAATAGAGGCAAATCCCAACCTAGCATTTCCATAGCTCCTCTCCAGTCAGAGAAATATCATAGATATAAATCAGATAATGATCTGCTGAAATGTGAGGAGAGGGGGAAAAACAAGGTGCTGTTGGTTTTTACTTTGCCTATTTTTCTTTTAAAATACTGCAGCACCATATGAGAGATTGCTCATTAAAATTATACACGTCAAACTAGTGTTTTACACAAAATTTACACACCATAAACATAAAAACAAGGAGGGTTGTTTAGCAAACACCTTTGGCTTTCTATTGCCCTAAACACACATTTTAGAAATTCACATGAATTCACATGGAATGAAGGTTTTTCATGTATTTTTCAAAATATTTACTGCATTTCTTTATTTTTAGAGGAAGAAAACATGGAAAGTAGGGCAATAAAGCATACCACCAAATAAAACCCACTGTGGGCAAATGGTGTTTAGAAAGCCATGATAAAGCAAGGGAACGTGGCAGACTGAGATAGCTGGGACCAGGGGCATGTCAGGAGCTGTGGCCTTGACTCTCACCAGCAGAAATCAGCAAAGAGTCAGGTGATGCACCAGATTTCCCTGTGGACACAAATGTGTGCCTGTTTCTTTAGTCTCATGTTCCTGAGGAACCTTCCTGGGGAGCTGCTGCTCCCATCTCCCTGCTGTAAGGGAGCACACTGAAAAGTGAAAGAAAAGTAAAGAACACATCTGAGTCTTTGGGTTTAATAGGATCAGACTATGCAATTTGGGAACAAGCTTCTTATTTCATTAGCTCTGATAGCTCCAGTGACAGATATTTAAGGGGGTGATCTGAGGAAGTCAAAGGAAAAATGAACAAAAGAAAAAACCAATGATATGCAAGGAAACAACTGTGGCTTTAGAACTATTGATCTCAAGCTGAAAAATCCAAATCTAAAAGTCAGAAACCACCTGAAAGAACTTGGTTTAGAGCAAATTTTTAAAAAAAAAAAAAAAGGTAATTTAAGATGGGAGGCATTTAATTTGACTGCAGCTGTCTAAAATTTAGGCAGACTTAATTTCTGATCTAGGCTATAACACACTGAGAGATAAGCAATTTCAGAGTCATTAACTGACAAAATTATAGAAGTGGTTTAGGATAGAATGATTTTCTTCTGAATGCATTTACCTCTCATGGGTGCCTTTTAGAGAATCATAAACATCAGGCTTATACTGGACAGTCAACATTTCCATCCAGAGAGATATTTTGTGTTATACACCCCAACAAGATTCCCAGACAATCAAGCAGTTTATCACAGTGTCACAATAATTTATATAGTGCAATAATGTCAAAACTGAGAATTGCTCTTACCAGCTGAATCGAAGTGCACACAGAGAAACTAGCATAGAGGAAATTAATTTTCATAGTAGCAATCAAACCTCACAAATGCTCTGAGTACATTAATCCAATCATGTGACTCATCAAGGCTCAACATTTTTTTAGCCTATAAACAAATATAGCTGGTATTATTATGACAATTCCTAGTAAGGCTGTAATGTAGTTATATCTACTCACAGTTGTTTGAAACACAAATCTTTCCCTTAGAAATAAAATTCAGAAAGAAGTTAATTTTATTTAAATTGTTTAGAGGCCTCCAGTTTCAATTATTTCTAATTAAATTAAGTTAAAAGGAAAAATGTAACCTGCTTGATCATGCAATTTCTTAAAATTTAGACTCCTATTACCATTGTTTTCCAAAAAATAGCAATCTGAATTGCTCTGGAATGAAAATATTTAGATTCAAGCTCTAAGTAATTTTTTTAACTTCCATAGAAGTATCATCCAGTAATTTGAAGAACAAAGAATCATTCAAGCTTTTTAAAATATCCAAATTTCTGCATGTTGGCAAAATCTCTGGCAATCAGTTGATTTTTGCATAATTAAATCCAGTATGTCAGGGGCACGTCCAGCTCTCTCTCGTTGTGGGGGTGATAGAGATTTTTTTCAAAAAGGCAGTTGACTCACAGTCGAATGTTTCAAGGCCAGATAAAGACATGGAAATAAAATCATTACAGATAACACAGAGCTTTCAATGGTAATGAACTCTATTGAATAACTACGAAATGGAACAAATACCTTTCTATACCTATAATAGGAACTTTAGTATAGATAATTCCTCAAATTGAAGGGCTTGATGTGTTCTTTCTTGTATATATCACATATTCCTAGTTGATCCTTACATTTTCATTCTGAAGTCCTGACATTAATGGAAGAAAAATGAGAGAGATTTTTGTTTTGGACACAGTTTCAAAGATTTCACTCCAATATGACCACACAAAATCAAGGGGATATCTTGAAAGGTGTGAGCAGCAGTGAAAGGGTGTGCAATGAAATGTGTTCACGTCATTGTTGAGTGTCAAGAAGGACTTTCCTCCTCCAGCTGGAGTCCTGCAAGTGGGGAAACTCTCTCCTGAAAGCTGATGCCAGCAGAGCTGTGATAAATCCCTCTCACCCCCCGAGATTGAGCCCTGCTCCCTGCACCTGTGTGGTGCCAGAACCTCCAGGCAGGAGTAGGTGAAGAAAGGATTGAAAACACTGCTTGGAAGAACAGGAACCCTGTGAGCTGAGCTGCAGTATGTTGGTGGATGGTAAAACAGGGGTGGAACATTCTGATTTAAGAGGGGAATCAGAGGAAAATGGGCTGGAGAACCAAAACACATCACTGTGAAACAAGGGAGATAATTTTGCTTTTGTGGCTATATCTGAGGCATTTCAAGTCATTTTAATTTCTCAAAAGGGAAATGAAATAAATCTGTTATTAAATTTATATGAGAACCTAACAAGCTAGCAGAACACCCCCCAGTGATTTACATGAGATGCTCTTATTATCCATGGATCACTGACATGATAGAGCATAATGACATCTGAAAGAGTACTTGGAGACCACTATTTATTGTCAATGAGCAGTTAAGAAGCCCTTAGCTTTTTGGAGCCTCAGTTTATTGTGTCAGTCTGTGGAGAAACAGACACTAAAGGCAGCAATATCTCCATATGATGAAGCCAACTGGCATCCTAACAGCATGCCTGCTCATATTGTATTTGGAAGAGCTTTTTATTCATGACTAGCTCTGTGTGAAATAAGTCCATTTTTCATTATGTTCATGTGTGTGTCCATCTTCTGGAGCATTAATATATCAGTTTGAATTCAATCAGCTCTGCATGTAGAACAACTAAGTTTTAATTCACAAAAATTTTGCATATTTCACAAAAATAGATATAGTTTGAGTGTAAGCACAGAAGTGTTAATGACTGCTTATTTGAGCTTCAGAATTACCATGAATAATCCAGCATTTTAAACTGCCACATTTACTAGAGTTAGGTTCAGTTGCTGTCTCTAACTGGTAAGAGGAGGTGCTAGCCTCGCTTGTCACCTGGTTAGATTTTCAAGAAATCACCTTCAGGCTTTGCTGATGCTGCCAGTCATAGTGCTAATAAGTCTTTGAAATTAACTGCAAATTTAACTGTCACCCTTCTATTCCTTTCTTGGAAATTTTCCTTTGACATAAAACAAGAGAATTTGTCTTAAGTCAGGCCAGGGATGTGATACAACCAAGTAGACAATATATTCCCTTATATTTCTTTATTTTCCCATGTCCAACTGTTGTGCTGCTTGATTTTTGAAGATTTTAAGCACTATGAGGGAACGAAAATTTGTATGTACAATGTCTTGTGCTGTGAGATGTATTGCTTCCTGACTGTGGTTGTTAAGTAATATCACAGTATATCATTACAATAATAAAATCTGTCTTGCTGAAAGAGCTGCTGATTCAAACATCTACATCACCCAGATGTGAAATCCTGCCATGAAAATCCTGGCCTAAGATATCAGATGTGCCTTCAGTGGCTGTTGCCTCCCAGACAGAAAAATAGTGCTGCTGCACTGTTTATTTTCACTTATGTTTTTTCAGAGTTTTAAATAAAAGACAGAATCAAAAATGTTTGTAATTCCCTATGGATCCTGATTTAAAGCCTTTGGAAGTAAATTCTTTCTGTTGATTTTAGGTGGTCTGAGATAAACCCCAATATCTAGGGATTGTAGAGTTGTTGTAATATCAGCTATAGCATTTATCCCAGGAAATCATTCTCATTCTGGTGTTAGTAACAGATTTCATAGCAGTATATGACATAAAACTGCCTTGTACACCTTACTTTATTTATGTGATAATCATTACCAAATTATGTCAAAGGGCAGTTATGAAACGTTTAAATAATATAAGATGCTTCCTATAGTAAAAAAATAAAACTAAAATAATCCAGGGATTAAAATATTTCAAAGTGATTGAAAGAATCTTGTAAAAATAGATTAAAAAATCATCTCTATCATAAATAGGAAGGTGTTTTCTTATGAAATAATTATACAGCAATGACTTCCTCTCAAGATATCAATTATTTCTATTCAAGCAATAAAACTGTGATTCTGCCTGCATTACTTATGTTTGTCCTCTTTTATTAAGAAAAGGATAATAAGCAAGAATCTTTGTCCTTCTTTTCCTCCAGTCCTCATTGTCTCAGTTTGATATATCTCACCTTTATGGATGATTGAACTCTAATCTTATTTCTCTATTTGAGAACCATGGAGATTAAAAAATCTGAATGGAGATTATATAGAGATCAGATATCTAAGTGCAAAGCCATAGGGTATTGCAACTGTGAAATTGGCAAAACTATTATAAAGTGGTAAGTCAACTGACATTCTCAAAATAGAGTACCTAGGCTCCAGCAGGAGAATTCACTGGATATCATCATTTGTTTACTGAGAAACATAAGTAAAGTTGTTTTATTGAAGCACTGGCAATTTTCATCATTTGCATTAAACTCTGCTCCATCTTAACACTCATTCAAGGAGTTCAGCACTCCCTCCTCCATGGTCACACACCATCTGAATAACAGTGAGGAGCAGGTGTGCCATGAAAACCAACAGTGAGTGTTTACATCAAAGTCCAGCAGCTGTGCCATTCTAGACATTAGTGTGTTCAGCTGGAAGAGGTGTAAGGTCCTGCTTGTTGCTTCTAGCATCCATTTTCCAACAGGCTTTGGCCAGTATGATCCCTACGGATCATTTCCCTTTGGAAATGCTTCCTAACCACCAAAGAGACAAATATCTGCTAGTCTGGTGAAGCACACCATGCATTCCTCAATTATCAGAATGTGAATCACCACATTCCTCATACTGTTCTATTACTGCTACTACTGCAGTTTACTTCATTTGACCATAGGGAAAAGGCTAACAGGGATAGGAAAGTGGTGATGCCGCCCTTCTATATTTGGCTGTCTTGTAAACAAAGGTACTGGACAGGCTTAGCAGAAACTATGCTTGAGGAGAGGGCAATTACAACAGTTTACATTCATATGCTTTAAACTTCTGGGTACAATACCAGGAAAATATCAGCTGCCCAAAAGTTTGGTTAATTTTTGCTTTGGGCAACAGCTCATAATTATTTTTGGAGCCTGCATGCTTTACACTTGGCCAGTCCAGCTGAATATCTTTCAGACACTCTTTATTGAGGAATGCATGACCACTGTATTGCAAACCAGGGCATTAGCATAAGCTGTTTACAGTTATCCCTTATTATCTGCAGAATAACACCCAGGAGAAGAAGAATTTCCTTTGTATACATTCTTTGAAGTGCCAAGGTCTTTAGAATTCTGCTTTTGAAGGACATAAACAGCAGAACCCTTTTCAGGCTGCATTTTAAATATTTTTAATTTCTTTTTAGCATATCTAAAGTAACAGGATTAGAGATGCTGCTTTATCCCATGCTGTCTTGAACAGGTTATTTGCAAGATGGTGCACCAGGTACTCTTTATAATTGCCTTATGAGATGGTAGTTTTACTTTTTGCACTGACCCAAATGCTTTCTGAATGTGTATGTTATTTTCAGTTCCTTCAGAACTTGTCCTCCAACCACCAATGATTGGCATCAGGAGATTTTTTTCCAGTGCAGGCACGTAATCTTTCACTTCCCTGTGCTGTGCTTTCTGAGACTATCTAATTTCTTTGTTGTATAAACTTCATGAAGTATTGCAACTCTCTGGTACCTGTGAAATTGCCATATGTACTGCACATTTTGAGGTCAGTTCTGTTTCTATCAAAGACTGCTTTTGGATTGAATTATTTTGCACAATAAATCCTCTCTCAATAATAATTCTCTTAATGTACCACTTAAACTCACTCCAAACTGGCAAAGCTTATTTAATTGCTTTAATCTTGCCACATATTCAGCAAATGTTTCATTTTCTTGATTTTATCTCCAAAAGGAGAAATGCTTTGCCGTCGTAAGTGGTTTTGGGGACAGGTAATTTTACAGAACTTCCACAGCCTTCCACAGTCTCAGCAAATGTTTTGTCTTTTGCTTTACTATCATATATAATGCTGTGCTATGGGAGATCGTTTTGGTGACTATTACACTCAGCAAAACAGCCAACTTTTACATGATATTGAGATCATTAAATAGAGTTCAAGTCTTCCAGCATAGGTAGAAAAATCCTTCATTGAACTTTCACGTGAACTATCTTGTTCAAATACCTCTTGTTCTTGTTCTTGTTTCGTCTCTCCTACACTCCACAGAATAAAATCATTCTTAGCACAAGTATTGCAGGCTTCTGCACACCCCAACAAGCAGTTGCTGTTTCATTGTATACCGTGAAATCACTGCAGAGCGACTCCCTCGTCCCTGCTGATCTGGCTTTCACTTCCCAGTTACCAGAACCAAAACAATTAAAAATTATGATCTAGAAAAGTGATGTGTTGCTGCTCTGAAAGACTTTTAAAGGTGTTGTAGGGGCAGACATGGAAAGCTACTCCATCAGGTAATACCTCAGTTCTAACCACGCTAGGCATGGCACAGTCTTTAGCTACTTGATCACATCCAAGGCACATCTGGTGATGAAGCTGGACTTGGCACTAAAGGAGGGGGTAGGGTATTAGATGTTACACTTTCTGTGTGTATCCAGCACAAGGCTCAGGGCCTGAGGCACAGGCGCTCACAAGCACCACTCTAGTGAGGATTGCTGTGTTCACACACACTACACACCACTCAGTAACTTTTCCAGTCTGGTGCACAAATCCAGTGATGGACATTCACATTGAAGTACTGGGAAGGCTTCAGTCTGAGGGCCTGAAATACATCAGCTTTTATTTTATTGAGTGTCTGGCTGACAATTCATTTACGGTATATTTGCTATATATACAACCACTTAACATGGATTTTAGACAACACTCAGGGCAGGATTCAGCATTTCCTTGAGTAAGGCAGCTACTTTTAGTCAAATGCAATAATTAGGTGGTAAAGCTTCCCTTACAACTGAAGAGTATTTGCCCAGCAGCATAGTATGCTTTCTGTGTACCTGTGTGTGTAGGCAGTAAAGCTGACTTCTGGATATCTCCTTCAAAGTGAGGTCAATAGCTCTCTGCATTTGTTTAATTCAAATTAAACAAATCTCCAGTGTATAAAGTGAGACCTTCAGTACACATATCCTCAGAAAACCACAGTTTGGTGTCTTAACCTGTGAGCTGAATCCATTTGTGGCCATGTGTGCTCATGAAGTAACTCAGCTAATTCTGGCCTTAGCTTTTTATAGAACATCTTTAAAATTAGGATAATGCATCTCCTTTGTTTCTGAGGGCCACTGTGAAAATGAAGAATGATCAAACACTATAGGGAAGCTCACTGGATCTGAGTATAAGAAGGAATTTAATAATTATCCCTTCAGCACAGGTTTTAATATGTATGGGGAATGACACAATGCAACAAGTCATAAAACACTTTCCTTCATATGAGTTTAATAAGGCAGAGACAGCACCAAAAAAGAAGCATATGATCAGATAGTTAATGATTTGGTCACAGTTCATGAATATTGAGACAGACTGTGCAGGCAACCTTCACTGTGGCATATCCTAAGTCTCAATCTTGCTTTTTCACCCTTAGTAACATTTAAAATGTACTTTTTTGCATATTTTATGTGCAGAACACTTGTGACTACATAATTTTTTTTTTAGTTCCATGTTTCTTCCTTGCAAAAACCTATGCCATTGTTTCCATATTTTTTTTACTTCTTAATCCACTACCAAGATCAGCAAACTGAAAATTGTTATATCTGTTTTTTTTAAACAACATTGATTTGATCTGAAAAATACATCAACTTCCTCATCTCCTGGTACTGTCTGACATGAGTGTTAAAATTAAGCTGAAAGCCCAATGCAGGCATTACTATCTGTCTTTATCTTTCCATCTTAAGCCTGCCACAAAACTAATGATAATAACAGGAGCTACATCCGACAGAATTGAGAAATGTTGGAATATTATCCACATTATTTTTCAATATAAAATATAGTGACTATTGCCTTGGATTCTTGATATAATGCCTTGTTTTTTTAAAAAAATTAAAAGAATGCTGAAGAATTGCAGTACAAATATTGTTATTTACTTGAAGTTCAATCAGAAACTCTTTAGAAGCAAATCAATGATTACCCACTTCCATAAATTTGGATATGAGGAGAGACAAAAGCAATACAAAAACTAAAAAAAAA
>WAAE01010271.1:0-10921 GCA_013400495.1 Nicator chloris
GGAGGAGGCAAGCATTCCTACCTCCATAAAACACCATATTCAGAGCACCAAGGGGCTGGTTTTCTCTGCTGGACCCCCAGAGGAAGACCAGACCCATCCTGTCACCACTGGATCTTTCTAGAGGATAATTTCTACTCCAAGGGAGCCACATCTGTCTCTCCAGGAGGCCTTATTTTAGACTGCTTCCAACACCCTGACCAACAGGATGTCAGGTCGCATTCTGATTCTGTCAGTGTTTCTAGGATTATTTTGTTGTTGTTTGCTTGTTTCTTCTCTTTTTCTTTTCTTGTAATATTGCAAACATTTTCAAATGAAGACCTAGTAACACATCATCAAGGAGCTATTTGTATTGTGCATTTATCCACTGTAATTACATAGCTGTTGAAAATATTTGTCAAAGCTGATACCCAGATAACAATGCAAATGCAACTGCATATATTGTGATAACAGCTTTATACTATGCAAAAGTAAAGCCATCTGCACCAGAATTAAGAAAAATACTTCTTCTTGATAACCTGAAATATCATGGAATTTGCTGAATTATTTACAGTCACGTTAAGTTCTGAGACTCTGACAAATTTCATAAAACTTGCAAACATAACTTTAGTTCTTATTGTCACTCCATCTCTCCTTCCCTAACCCAGCTATCTGAATACAATTTTATTGAGAGCTTTCACTATATGGAATAGGGCAAATCATTCCAGTATAGTCTGGGATAAACCATGAATTTTCTGTAGTAGTTACACTTGAACAACTAAGTATCCGTTTGTTGGATATTTTTTTCAATTACTTTAAGATTTTACAAAAGAAAGATGCCAAATAAAAGCAATTCTGTAATTTCAATAATTTTCATTAACTAGAAGTACAATTTCTAAGAGAACCTTTCCTGGGGAAAAAAAGTTTTAATCTTTAAGTGGAAATGTGGCACCAGTGTAGACCATAGTGCTGTAGACTTCTAATTATAGTACTTCCATTCCCAGTAACAGACCTCAGGCTTTTCATTAACTCTGCATGGACCTGGGACTAGGATTTGTGAGGCTTGATTTGTACAGACATATCTTGATCTGACAGGAATTTTTGTTTTAGATTAGTTAACAGCAACAATACCACAGACAGATGACTGCTAAATTGTTTTAGTTGCTGCTTAGCTTTGTTCAATTTTGTTGTTAAACCACTATCACCATAACTTTCCCTAACAGTACTAAGCAGTAGCCATTTAGTGCAGAATGCTCTATGACCATAGAATATAATACATGAGAACAGTCTTTAAAATACAGGCACAGGATGAAGCTAGAAAGCCCAGGGCTTCATGCAGGTCTTGGATCACCAGTTATTTTCCATCAAAGGGAAGCAACTTAAAGTGACGGGTGAAGAGGTTATGGGCATGAAAAAGAGAAAAAAAAAGTCCATGTATGAAGAAAGAGCAAGGCATACTGTGTATTAGAAAATGTCTTAAAGTTGCCTTCAGTGAATTCTAGGGGAAACAGGTAGAATTTGTGACCATTAGTACTCTACGTCCCTTGGCAAAGAATTTATCATACTGAAAATTTGCACCAACCCTTCCAACACCCAGCTTCTCAAGGACTCAGAACAGCACAACAAGGGTAAAATGGCAGAAATAGTGATGTAAATTGGAAAGCTTGTGCATATAAGTTTAAATTGTTATTATTGGGAAGTAGCACTGGTGGAATATTGGAGAGGGTGTGTGTTAGTATTTTGACAACTGCAATCCTAATGACATGGTGAGATTCTTAGTGGTTTTTTTGCACTATCAATGAATTCTTGTGTGTACATATTAGCCATATTTCCTTATCCCAGGTAAGCTGCTTGGGGTCTTTGGTTTGATATCTGGTCTTTGGGACTTAGTTATGAATTGAATTCAGTCAGAGAAGATCCAAACGGCTTTGTCATGATCCACAGAATTGTCCCATATATTTTAGTAGACTTATTCAGATTCTCTGAGAGAGGTAAATTGTTAAGCATGTGCAAGTAGGCAATACTAGCATTAAGGCCAGATGAAATGTTACTTCGGGATTCTTGTGCATATGCTTTATAATATAGTCCTTAATTATATGATCACATCCTCTATTTCAGGATTGCCATAAAAAAGGGAGAAGGAAAGAAAAAAGTCACGTTTCATTCACCTTGTCTATGTAACTTGCTGCTTAGATTCATTAGTCAGAATTTTCATTCAGCCTTCTAGGTATCCATTAAGTAACAGAGTGGTGATGATGTCACTCTCTATGGATGGAATCTAGATTCAAAAGCAGATTAAATTTTCATACATAAAAAGCTGCATATGAGTTAAGGAGTGGGATCCAATTGTCTAAACATTGGTCATCAATGCAACTGAAATGACACACCAGCAAATCTTGTCTTTGCATATGTTTTAAACTGATGTTCCAGCTCACTTAAATAGACATTTGTTTGAAGGATGTCCATGCAAATTCTATTTTTTTTGAGAGAAAGTATAGGAAATAATTGTAACTGTATGCATTTTCCTTCTGATTTACATAGAGAATGCTAGAGATAACATCCTATGCTGAAATTCTGTTTTTCTTTCCATGTATTTTTTGTAAATGTGAATTCCTTTATATTAATCTCTGCAAGAACCAAACTTATAAACATGTGTATGTTATTTTCAGAGGATTCCCATTTTGTGCCTTTTTTTTTTGTATTTAGATGAGGTTTATGGTGGTTATAGTTTTGGGGGAGTTGGGGGATTTGGGAGAGAGAAAAAAGGGCAAAACAATTGTCCAAGAAATCAACAGAGAAAACTGTAAATAGTAGAAATAGTTACAAATATTTCAGGTTGGATAGACATAAAAGGGAAGACCTAATTCTGTATATCCCACAGGAAATCAGTATGTATATTCTGAGTAAAAGAAGCAACATGTTCTGAATTAAGGGAAAGTGAGATATTTTGAACACCATATTATGACAGACCTCACACTGAGTGCTTACACCAAACTGGGCAGAGTATATGAGATAAATTCTGAACACTTCAATTAGACACCCAGTTATCTTCCATGAATAACTCCCAGTATCTTCATTAACTGCTATCTAAAAAATTAAGAGAAATATGTGCTTCCATGTCTCATATGTGCTAAAGCTTGTCAGTGGTGTCCCTTGAACGGAGAAATGTCTCAGTTTAGACACATTCACATTGTCTGAGAAATTAGGACAGTGTTTTCTGTCCTGGGGTCCAGCCTGGCTTAATTTTTCATTGTAATAAGCTGAGCCAAGGGTATAGCATCACAAAGCATCTAGGAAAAGCACAATCAGGCAACCCTTAAGTTATTGCAACAGTGGGCTATGTTAAAAACCTGTGAGACAGTCAAAAATGAATTATTTTTTTTTTGTCATGGAAATTAAGGACATATAGTCCCAGCTGTTTATCCTCAATCTTTATGTGGATTTCCAACAGGTATCAGCTGGCATTCCATTCAGTGACTAAAAGAAACATTCAGTCCTAATCTTTTGTTAGAGTCTTCTGTCTAGATTTTCATCTTTCGTGTGAACCGAACAGATTCATAGGGCCACTCTGATCTTCCTGCATGTGTGGAAACACCAATGCCAGCAATAAGAGTTCTCTGCAAGGAAGAAGAGCAGAATAGATAATATCTGTCTCTATTGTGCAGACAGGAGAGAAGAATTTAGTTTTAATGATCCCATTACTTTCTGCTAGACTGCTAAAAATTGCTGCACTGAGTAAACCAGAAGTGCTGCATTTTGTCAAATAACTGGAATGTCTGCCATGAAACTTAATTTTGTTACAGACATTTTGTAGGGCAATTAGGGCAGCTTAGCAAATTCCTTATTTCCCACTGGACGTAATTCACAACAAACTAATTAATATTTTATCTGAAAATGCTACATACTTTCATTGTTGTTTATTTTAAATTAAAATTAAGGTCATGAAACAGTCAATGACAATTACAAATACATGCAAGGCATTAAATATGACAATTTGAATTTTTAATTATTAATTATCACATTGACATGGTAATTATTTCTGGCAAAAACACAGGATACTTTACTTAAATACTAATATAACTGCACTACTCATTTTAACTACTGAGAAAAATGATGTAGTGCCTTTACAGAATTTTAAACCTTGGAGAGAACAATAGTACAGGAGATTTGTCTTTCAAAAGATCAAAATGTTCATCATGAGTAAATCTTGTATTTGAGTAGTGGAAAACAGTAGTGCACTTACACTGTAAAAGAGAAAATAACAGAAGACAAGTTTTAAAAGCTTTTCAGGAACCAATCCAGCTGTGTGTTTAAATATTAAAAAATGCACTATTGCATAAAATAGAACAAACAAGATGGGCATCTAAATGTATTTCTAGTGGAAACTACTTTTTACAACAAGATGTATGCTAGAACTTTCTTAACATCCGTTGCAGCATGTAGCTGTCTAAAAACCATAATAAATTTACTGGAAAGCCCAAAGGTTTTTTTATTAAGACACCAAATTGAACATCACTGCTTTTTTCCCCATTGCTTTAGCAACAGAAACTAAAGTCTAGTTGACATTTTGGGCTTCAGGATCATGAAAGAAGCAAATTAAAATGTGAAACATTTTGTAATCTGATTGTTCCTGAGTTTAGCTTGTTTCCTCACAGAATGTAAAGAAATAGCTGCTTGGGAAAAAAAAAAAATTAGAAGACTTGTTCTGACACAAATAAAAAGAATGCAAGAAAATACAGTTCTTTTCTGTTCCTCACGAGCATGAGAATCATTGCATCCTATGAGAGATATATCCTAAATAACAAAGACAACAGAAAAATTCTGCAGTTAGTTGTGACTTCACAATTCTGTATGTATAGTTTAATACATGTTGCTGTCTGGGACATGGGTCTGGCTGTTTTTAATATACGGCAGAATATGGTCAATCTAATTTATAACTATTTCTCAGGACCCTTTACACTTTCTCTGAAAGCTGAAAAGTGCATGGTATCATTATTTGGCACTGCTAGTAATGGTGTTTTAAAAAATACTTTTCACAAACAAATGTTGTGATCAGCTCTACAAAGTATATTAGAATTTTTTTTGTAAATGCTCTCTTGGATTCATCTTTACATCCTGGCAAAGATGCCAAAGATTTTTCAAAGTTATTCCTCTTTTGTTTTATATCTTCATGGTAATTTATTATTTTTCCCCATGTTGAAAACAGAGATAGAAATTCTCACGTGTCCACATGTATATCAATACACCCTCAGGTTTTATAATGATGGCTTTTAAACTATGACATTATTAAGATAATTATTTTCGTGATTAAATGTCTTACATTGGCAGTTTCTGTATTCTTTACAAGAAACATTTTCTCTGTGAATTCCATTGTTTTATCAGCTTGCAAAACCTTGGACATATAATCTTCTGGAGAATGTCAATAATGTAAAATTTATGCTCTGTGCTTTGTGCAAATTCTGCTGTTGGAGCCGTCAATGGGGAGAAAATTTTATGGTGTATAAGCTTGCTGATAGTGGATTAAATACTGAAATACATTGCAAAAAGTCTAGCTTGATTTATTGGGCTTTACTATTTTCAGAGCAAATCCTATTCCTTGGCTGAGCTCAAACAGAAAAGGATATAAAAATGCATCAAGTGCAGATTGTCTTGATAAATGTCCTTAGCACTTGTAACGTTCTGCTTTGGCTGAACTGAAAAAGGTGAGGGCCATGATGTTAAGAATTTCTGTAAACTATTTCTTTACACAGACTTATGGTTATTCCTACCAATATCAGCTGTTTGGTTCTCTTGAAAGGAAATAAGGATGGGATAGAGGGATGTACAGCCAGAGAGAGGGAGGGTGAGTGGGAGGAAAGCAGGGAGGAAAATAGGGACAGAAGGGAGGATGGAGAAAATGAAATTCAGACTGTCTGCTGGATAAAATGACAGATATAGTAGTAAGCTCCAGTTCAAATATGATTTAGGTTTTGAGTAACTCTTTATTTCTGTTGAACTATATTTTGAAGGAAAAAAATCTTTCATTCTTTGAGAATTGAAACTTGTCTCAGGAACTTCAGAAGGGAAAACCACTTCCCATAAAGTTTGTGTAAGACATAGAATCAAACCCAGTGTTCCCAGTATAGAAAGAGAAATAGAACAGTAATGCAGAAGAATTTTCAAACCTTAAAGATGGGTAATTAATTCCAATCTTAAAAGCATTTTTGCACATAAGAGGCATCTTCCAGGAATAAAAAATACACTTCTGATTACAAGTTTTCAGAAAATGCTAAATTAATCTTTGTAGATTAAAAAAAAAACTAAAACTCTAGAAGATACTAGCATGAAAACTAGAATTAGATTTAAGCAATATGGTTCTTTTGTCTGAAGTACATGGAGAAGATTAATTTTGATAGGATATGTGTCAATGGTTTTTCTAGAAAGCTTTCATTCAATGTGCCAATCTTCAGTCAGAAATAGGACATTTTTAATAAAAGTTTGAGTATAATAATATTCCATCTATTTTTGCCCTATATGAAGGAAGTAAATTTTAAACCATTTCTGTTTAGAGAAATCTCCTGAAACCCTTTTGGTGTAAAACCTAAAATTTTACAGCTCTTGATTTCATCACCACAGTCAGAGTCCTGGTCTGTTCAGTAAGTATTCTCCTCTAACACACTGCAGATGTCTTCAGATCATAATAATGCCTGGGATAATTCCAGTTCTTCGCCTGTACTTCTTCTTGAACATAAAAACATAAGGTCAAAAGTACTGGGTTAGGTCAACATCTTACCTCTGATAGCAGCCAAATGTCAATCTATCATAAAGGGCATAAGGAAAGGGAAAGCACATATTTTCCTCTAATAATCTTCGTCCTTCAAAAAATTGTAATTTGGCTAATTAATGCCTGTGTAATCCAAAACTGTTTTCTTTTTCATAAACTAACACAGCATTGCTTTGAATTATGTAAGATTTTGTGAAAAAGCTCCCTAGTGTAACTAGACATTGTGTGTGTGCAGGAAAAAAAACACTGTTCTTTGTCCCATCTTATGCCTTCTTCTGATGTTTCCTGAATACTGTGTTTAAACACAGAGAACAACTCCTGTGAACAAACATTTCTTGTCCGCCTTGTTCTACATATTCTAGTGATATGGCCATGAATTGATTTTTTGCTAAGCCATCTTCAAAAGAGCAAGAGCGTTCATCTCTTGTGCTTGGGTAATATTCAGAATATGTTAAGGTTATGACCTCAAAAATATGTTCAGTGTTGAAGTGCTGTTTGAACTGATAAGCCTTATGTTTGCAGTTTAGAGCATTGAATATTCTCTACAGATTAATCACAGGATGGATTATGGGCGTAAAAAATCTTTGTGGTTTACAGACCCTCTGGCAGACAAGTCCAAGGAAATCCCACCAATAATGGGAATAAAATTCTGTAACTCTTTACATGATAGCATTTTTAAAATTGCACAAGTTATTTTATGTTTTACAGATTCTTTATCTGCATAGTGTGATGTGCATTTCCAATGGAGAAATTGGAAAAGAAAGACATTCAATAATTCAAGGGCAATTTTTGTTGGGACATCTTTTTAAGAACAAATTTAATCTAATGATAGTGGTTAAGAACTGATTTAATCTAGTGGCAATGAAACATCAATGACATCAACTTAGGAGAATACTAGCATGTTTTATTTTGATTGTAACTAGTTTTGGTTTGTGCTAATCTATGAAATGGTATATAACTAGGGTAGTAGGGGATAATACTGTGAAATCTAGTATTTTAGAAAACAAGCTATCAAAAAACTATTTCAAAGATTTTTTTTAACTTATAGTGTTGTGCAAGAATGGGATTCAAACATTTTTTTTAACAATTAATTTTTTTTAAACAAGAACTTTCTAAGAAGACATACTACCTGCCTTCACTTCTGTGGTATTTTTGTTATCACTATTTTTCTAAAAGCAAGTGCTTTTGGAATGTCAAACTATTACAGTAGAATGATTCAACAATATTATGCCATGTATAGTGGGTGGGCTTTGCCTGGATGCTCAGCATCCACCAAAGCCACTCACTCATCTCTACAAACATACAGGGGAGAGAAAATATAACAAAGAGTTCATGGGTTGAAATAAGGAAAGGGAGAGATCATTCGCCAAATACCATGATGGGCAGAGCAGAGAAATTGGGGATATTAATTGAATTAATCACTAATAAAATTAAAGCAGAATAATGAAAAGCAAAAAAAATCCTAAAAACACCTTCCCTTCACCCCTTCTTCCTTCTCAGGCTCTACCTCCTCTCTCCCAGTAGCACAGGGAGACAGGGAATGGGGGTTATGCTCAGTTCATCACGCGTTGCTCCTGCTGCTCCTCAGGGAGAAGAGTCATTCTCCTGCTCCAGCTTGGGGCCCCTTCCTCAGGAGACAGTCCTCCACAAACCTGTTCAACGTGAGTCCATCCACAGCCAACTGTTCTCCGTGAACTGCTCCAACGTGCATCACTCTTTCATTAGGTGCAGCCCTTGAGGCACAGCCTGCTCCAGTGTGGGTCCCCCACAGGGTTACAAGTCCCACCAGGAAACCAGCTCCAGCAAGGCATCCTCTCTCCACAGATCTGCAGGTCCCTGCCAGGAAGGTGCTCCAGCATGGGCTTTCCTTGCATTCACAGCCTTCTTTCAGGAATCCACCTGCTCCAGCATGGCAACTTTGGGGGGACCATATTCTCATATGATAAGGCAGACAGTATAGGAATTTAAGGATTGTTTTGCAATTTCATCTGTCCCTATGTAGGAGCACTGTACCCCAGATCTCAAGGGAGAAGTCTATACTGCAGTGAAGTCAGGGATTTGATGATCTGTTATGTTTTTTCAAATTTCTGTATAATAAGCCCTCATTTCTTTACCCCTTTTGCATACTTTGAGTAATTCTTATACAGATTATTTATGTGGACATAAATGGAGTAATACTTTTCTGCCCAATGAAGCCTTTAGAGATAAAATTAATCTCAGCTATCTTGTTACCTGTGTAAAGCTAAATTACAGCTGTTCTCCTTTGTAGAATCAAAATGGATACTTGAACTGTACATTCTAAAGTTCCATTATTTGCATGAATTAAGAATTCAGATGAAATTGACCAGATGAAATGCAATAAAATAGACTGTATATATTGGGTTTGTATGAGAAGAATTCTCATCCTAGGAGCCACTAAATTGCTGTGAATGGGTATTAGGTGAGGTATCCTACCTTTAACTTTACATAAACTCAGCTTTACTGATCTTAATCCCTGCCCCAGGCTGAACATAACACAGCCTCAACCAACACCCCAAAACCACCATGTCACTTTGAATATGTCAGACGTAAGACTCATATATGTCTGACCCTTCCCTGTCTTTTCCTTTCCCTGTCTACATCTTTATCTCATACAATTAGTATATGCTGCATTGTGTCCCCTTGGTGGGCTGGGCTAGATGTAGTAATTTGGGACTATCTATTTTCTGCAGATAAACTGTGCCTGGAGATACTGGAGGCTGAAAATGTCACGTTACTGGTTTCTGGCATCTTTCACTATAAGGGATCTTACAATCAAAGAAGACCCTGTTCTTTTCTGAGATCTTATTTACCAATGAGCTGAGTACCCACTATCTCACCAGTCAAACCCTAGAACCCCAGAAAAAGTGTAAGTTCTAAAAACTGCATTTTCATTCTAATTCCCTGTTTCAAATGGGTATTCAAAGCATGCATATGCTAAGCAGCCCAAATGTTTTCTTTATAGAATACTGTTGAGGTCTTTACATTCTCTGAATATTTATTGATTCTGTGCCAGTCTTTCATTCCTCAGTAGCAGATAATTTCAATGAGATTTTTGAAACCCAAAATAATCAAATGCAGTACATTTCCTTGAAAATTTACCATAAAATCTTGCTTTTTTTTTTTTTTGTCAGTATTGCAGGGAGATTTTCACATGCCTTACTTTTTCTGGCACTTAAATATTCTTGAACATAATGTGGAATTCTTCAGAAAATCATTCAGCTATAATGTTCTACAAATGTTATGCATAATATTGTGCTGGATTAAGAGTTTCTATTCAAATGAATTAGATCTGTGCTATGTAATTAATTTTGATAGAAATAGAAGTACCAATGCTAGGCATTTGAAGATTCAGAAATCAATAAACCATTATATTTGGTTGTAGGAGTATATATTTCTGACATATTGTGAGTGCCTGCTGAACTGCTGTTCTGATGTAGCACTGAAGGTTCCTGCCATTGCCTTCAGTAAGGATTAGTGGATTAGTTCACCATTGTATTAAAACTTAAAATGAAATAATTGACAATTATCCAATAATTTGTGAAATCATGTTTTACATCATCCAAAATAAGAGAAAATTACTTTTGCATTTTTTTCTACAAAAATATTCTGATCTTAAATCACCGAAATTGCAAGAAAAAAGCTTCCCCCACCCCTCTCCAAGTTCTGTGGGAAAAGTAGAAGATAAACATTTGTGTCGACTGTAAGTTTATAATAATACATAAAACTTTAATGAAATGTATATGAATAAAAACACCTGTCTGGGAAACATTGCTTGTTTTTAGATTAGGAAAGATTGTGTGTAGATAGCAGAAAGAAGATTGGAAAAGTACAGATTTCCCAATAAGTCTTTAAGCAAAAAAAATTGTGACGCTCCCATTTGTCATGCACTATCAGCTAGAAGCAGAAGAAAAGCAAAGCTTGTCTCTTGAATAAATGTTAAACAAGAATGATCACTGAGCAGTAGGCATCGACTAGGAGAAGCAAACTTTTTGAGAACTCTCAGCAGAGAGCTTAAACATTGAAGAAGCCAATAAAAATGAAAATGAGGGTAGTTTCTTTTTGTATTTTGTACAAAAATGATTTGCCATATAGGGAATCCAAGAAGGTTTGTAATGTATCTGACATCATGGCCATTAAAAAAAAAAAAAAAAAAAAAAAAAA
>WAAE01010271.1:10970-31200 GCA_013400495.1 Nicator chloris
CTTAAATAAAGGCCATTAAAAAAAAAAAAAAAAAAAAAAGGGTTTATCTGTTTTGGGATTCTTTTCCCCCGTAGAATAAAATGCTCTAATATGAGCAGATGTCAGGTAGTGAAATACAGCATGTTGTGCTGCACTGGGGACCTGAACTGAATAGGTGAATAGCAAAGTGTGCTCTTGCTTCATTGTGTGCAAATCTAAGTAACTTTTATTTTGTGATTTTGTGTAAATAGCAATAAGAATTTCTTTGAAAGATGATGCAAAAATAGTACTGATACTAATGAATTGTTAAATCACAAAAATGTGTCTAGCGTAGCTGGGGGCCAAGAACTGATGAGTAACCACTCAGAATCAAATTTAGTAGATATAAAGTCCTATTAGTTCATTTAATGATATAATTATTCTGTCAAACCAAACTAAAAGTCTAGCAAGTCCTTTAAAAAGCTCCAATTCACTTTCAAATACAAAAAACACATTTAGCATCATGCTGACATTTAAATGTCCAGACACAAAGGAAGGGCTGAAATATTTTTGTTAAAAAAAAGGCAAATTTAATTTGGTACATTAATCCCTCAAGACTTAACAGTCTGAGTGATTTTCTATAGTCAAAGGATTCTTAAACTTTGTTAGAGAGAGATCACAGTTATGGTCAGGCTGCAGTTCTTCCCACTTCCCAGTTTCTCTGATTATACTTCTCAAATGTCAGTCTTTTTGCCTTTATCTCTTCTCAGGTTGAATCATACAATTCTGTTAGACTGAACTCTTAACAACAGTGCCCTGTATATCAGCTGTACTAACGTGCCAAATCCTGAGAGCTTTACTACCCGAGGGATTTGACTTCTTGGAACTATGGACAATGATGAATATGCCCAAGTACTTTTCTCAATGCAGAACATTTTTCACTCTTTAAAAGGTAAAAAAGCAGCTTCTATGAAAAGATTTAAAAGTTTTTAAAGTCTATACATTTCTCACCTAGGCCATTCTGTCCTTCATAATGAGTTATATAAAGTTAGTATTCTGATGGCAAACTTCATAAAAGAAAAACAAACACTGTCACCAAATAATCAGATAATTTTTCCCCACTTATTAGAAAAAATTACAGGCTTTGCACTACAGAATCCCAGGAAATGTTTGGACTTTCACAGTGGAGCTGGGAACCTCAGAGAGCTGAGCAGACTGTGACCACTGAGTACATAAATATAATTCCACATGTACCTAAGATTAAGGGACAAGGACGTTCCTTGGCCCTACATTCTCTCCATTGAGCAAACCAAGATGCTGAGGACTCAGTGACAATGACCATCTAGCTGCTTACAAGAGGCTGTCTCCATTAAATTTAGCACTCAAAATGACCTAGGAAGGAGAAGCATAACACAAAAAAATTGAGTTGATGCTTAAAAGACATTCTGTATAACAATTTTGGCTCTGATACCAACGAGACTTTTGTCTATTGATCATTATGGTAAGTGTCAGTATTGCTGTAATAGGTAAAATGGCAAGTGTAGAATTCTGACGAAACTGATTTGTTTAGATTTTACTTTATCCATTTGTGCCATTTTGTACAATTTCATGACCTATTCTCATTACACAGCTGACTTCCTAACTCCTTACTGGACTAAGCCTCACACCTTGTCACAGTAGTCTAATTAGGTTTTGTTATAAATTCTAATTCTGACTATCATCCATAAGCATGAGTTCTGCATTCTCAGCCTGGGCATATGAGCTACAAGAGAATTCACAGTTACACAAGCCAACAGATAGAACAAGAGAGCTGAGTGTCCAGGGAGTTTGAAGGTTTAAAGCCAGCTAAGAGAGGAAAGTAAGGTCTAGATCCAGCTACTGGAAAGAATGAGTGACTGGAGCCAACTACAGGGGAGTATGACTGAATTTCACATCTGCATGTGACCATTAGTAAACTGTAGCGTAAGTTAGTTGATGAGAAGTTCAGGTCCTGGAAAATAACCAGCTTCCAGCCATTGATATTGGATGAAGCAAAAGTCCACACTAATATTTTTTTCTTGAAGAGGAAAACATCTCTTTGGCAAAGTTAAACCAAGACCTCTAGAATCATTATTATAATGGGTTGTTGTTTCAAGAAAAAATCACATCTGGGGTTCTTATAAGACTTGGTCTCTTGATACAGAAAACAATATACTAGAAATGTACTTTGATCAGATAAAAGCTGCGTAAGGATTCAAAGGCCTATTACCTCAGATGTAATAGTTCAAGTTAATAAGCTCCTTTCTCCCTTTTATACACTGTGCACAAGAAACACTTTCATTTTAATTAACAGCATTTACTGAATTGGAAGCCATGTGCATTGAAAAGAGTATCTTCTACTCCAGATGATATTAATTTTATCCTTAGAATCCAGAACAAGATAAACCTGTGTTGTCGTTTGACTTGATTGCCAAACGATTTTTGCTAATTTTCACATCTGAGGTCTTGACCAAAACAGAAACAAAGGCAAAACAATCTATAAATCAAAAAAGATAGATTTATTCAAACCTACACTAAAAGAAAGGAAAAACAAAAAAAAAAAAAACTATGAAAATGTTGCAAAGCACTTTTCCCTCCCTCACATAACAACAACTCCAATTCAACTACATGTTCAGTGTCCCATTCCCTTATGGCCTGCCCGATGCCACGTGGGATTTCTCTCAGTCTTTGGGAATGTTTCAAAGTGTCCGTCCAGCCTTCAGTGAAAATTTACTCAGTCCACACTGTTGCTAGACAAAACACTTTCCCAAAACCACCAAGGAAAAGANGTCCGGGCGGACCCGGGCACCGAGCCGAGCCCAGCCCGGCCGCCCGCGCGGCCGAGCCTCCCCCCCCACTCCCTTCCTTCCCTGCTTCCCCCGCCACCACCACTAACCAGCGGCTGTGGGGGAAAAGGGAAAGGGGGGGGGGGAATCCCCAGCCCTCCGGGCCTGGGCTCCCTGTGGCCCCGAGCCACAGGGAGCCCAGTGTTACCTCCCTCTCCCGGAAGGCGGAAAAGGGACCAGACTTCCTGCCAAAACTCTTTTAAACTCCCTCTAGGGTGTTGTGATCACGACACGTATTAAAACTTCCTGTGGGAAAGAACCACCTTTCCAAACCCAGTAAAACCACCACAACCTGAAATCACCTATATGCTCATCACTAATTTCCAAGCTATATCTCTTCTGTAGTTCTGATGACTCAGTCAAATTTTAATAAAATCTTCAAGACTGGATTTAGGATATAGAACTAGGTGCATCATGATAGCTCAGTGATTTTAAACCATAGTTTGGTCTTCCTGGGTAGCAATAAGAATTTCTCTCTTTCTCCAGAGGAATCTAATGGAATTGTAAAACTCCTTTACATATTGTATAAATCAGTGACGATTACCAGATGACTTGTCAACAGATAATATGGGAAATCCTAAAATAAGCATTATGTTTGTTATACTCATAACATTTTCATAATTAACTCCTGTGGACGTAAAATAACCACAAAAATGATGTTTTATTGTTCATGTGCCAAGATAAAGAAAAATCTGTCTATAATGTCGTAAAAGGACTAGTTAAGAAGCTTTAAATTAATGCCATTAAAAGGTGCTAGATTAGACAACAAAATATTGACTCATTCAGTTCTTAAAGATATAATTAAATCTTTAATAATGAACTCACTCATCAATAATAGTGAAAATAGAAATAAGTACAATAGAAAAAGTATGGATGGAGAAAAGTAGAAAGGAGAAGTAATACACACATAGAAAATATTAATAAACTATTTTTTATGCAACTGCTGCTTAACCTATTAAAACATTACTTGCAATTTATGGGTTTGGAGGAAATACAAAGTATACAGTCCAAAAATTATTTGAAACAAACAGATGAGAACCATTTGTTAGAGTCCAACAAGGATACAATTGATCTTTATCTCTTTCAGGCATACAAATGCAGCCATTTAATTCCAAGTCTCTAGTCAGTAAAGAGACTTGAACCTGCAGAAGGTATTTTACCTCTTCTTAAGGTAATTGAATAACACCCTTAGGGTGAAGCAATCTTTTAAAGACCTAATTCTTTAGCCTATATGGCTAAATATTTAGATAGCTTTATTCATAAAGATGAAGTGTGACTGAAACTTGAATTGTGGATAATATATCTAAGTAGCTGAAGAGGTAGAGTGACATATTGTGGTTCACAACAAATAAATACTAGGGATCATTACAATATGTGAGCACATCAGAGTACTTATTCATATTTATTACCTGAAGTAATTTAGAATCTTATTGGGATAATTTTTATTTTCTTAGAAACTCTTGTATTAGAAACATTATACAGATCATATCTTTTAAATCATATTAACACCCTTTTGATTACATGAGGCTAAGAACATAACTTCCTAAAAATATCTGGACTTCCTCTTTTTCTTCTCTTGCACTTTTAAAACTACTTTCTATAAACTGATTGAATTAAGAAAAGATTAGAATTATAGACAGAAATAAATATCTTATCTAATAGGGTCTCTTCCTTTTATTGAAATTCTAATGAAGAAAACCTAAAGCTGAAGATTCTGGTGTTTTATTCCACAGATGCTTCACATAAGTACTTATTGTGAAACAGTGAATTAATGCTATTCATCTATTTAAAAAAATATTTTCTTCAGTAATTTCAAATGTGCAAGTAATCATTTAAGAAATGCACACAGCTTTAAGGAGTTTCACTTTGTTTATGAGCCTTTTCCACAACTCTGTTCCTGTCTTCTTCTTCAAGAACAAAGATGTCAAAATATAGAAGAGTAATATTTTTGTGATATGTGGCAGCATGGAAGAGAAAAAAATAGCGTGTTATATATTTTGGAAGGTATTTTACATATATTTCTTGCATTTACTTCTTGAGTGCTTATTATATATTTTAATGCAGTCTTCTGTGGAGCTAATTTAATATTTCCAACCAAAACCTACTTCTATTGCATTTTTAATTTCCTGCTTTATTTTATTACTTGAGCCATAATAGTGTAGCAGTTTTAAATGTATACTTCTGTATATATATCTATATCTGTATTCACAAAGACATATTTTAAGGCATGTTCTTATGCTTCTGTTGCATACCAAAAACCCCACATTTTTTGTAGATGTTTCTTGAGAAATTCCTTAATATTTGAGCTTATTTATATTTCATTGAATGCCAAATTTTTTCATTTGGTGCTTATGTCTTTTAGTCCTCCAAGCTCCTTGGCATATATTACCTTCATAATCAAATACCATTTTAGAGGATAGATTACTTAACATCTATAATAAATAAATAAATAAAGCCACAGTGTAACAAGACTTGACCAGAGCTCACTTTTTCCCCTAAGGAAGTCTGTTTGTATGTGTTGTCCTGTGACATTTAAATAAACCCTTTCCATCAGCCACTCTCTAGGTTCTCAGGTGATATGCAGAACTAATTTCTTCTCTTCATCTTCCATGCTTGATGTGCCCAGTCAACACTCAATATTTTTTCTGCTTCCGTCAAACTTAAAACTGACTGAACAATTCAGAATAACACACAGATTAAAAACAACTAACATATTCTTTATTAAAAAACTCCTTTTCTGCTAGTTCCCTACATGGCAACAATCTAACCAGAGGATTAGAATAATAGAATGGCTAAGTAGCCATTATGGTTATAGTTTATTGAGTATTTGTATAATCATGTCTTCCCCTGGTTCTGTGAAGTACATTGCAAATTACATTCAGCTGCAAGGAAGTTTAGGAATCTCTGACTATAGAAGAAATTATGTTACTCCCTTTACAAGAATTTCTTACTGTTAGAGAAGCCACCTGGGAAATCAGAGGCTTATAACCAGTATCTGCTTCTGTCTCAGAGACAAAGGTGTAAAGGCATTTAATGTGCCTAACTTTTAATACCTTTCCTATCAATCATGTAGACACACAGAAGACAGAAGTCATAGCTGGGAGGCCTATATTATCTTCATCTGTTATGTCTAGAGCTCAAGTTCTATGGTGAGCTAAAAAGCGCAGAGTAGCGCACCAAATGCATCCATAGCACTTCCCAGAGTGATTTAAAGAATTTATTAACTGGCTCAAGTAGCTCATGGAAAGTGTGCATGAATTGGTAAACGTCAAGCTGTATTTGACTTTTCTGTCCAGCTCCCAGGAACAGTTTCAAGATAACAATAAGTTTGCATATTCCAGAGGGAGTCACAAAGCAATATATTTCACTGGAAACTGAGTATTGATAATAAATTTGATCTCTGTTTTTACATCTCCCAGATCATGGTTTTAGAAAAGCAGCCATTACAGCTGTTTTTCACAGTAAGATAGGGAATCTTAGATTGACACTTTTTTAAAAGGTAGCAAAGGACTCATGAAAGACTACCAAGGAAACCTAAAGGTCATGTGATAACAGGCATTACCACAAGTTATATTAACAGACCACCAAAATGCTTAAGATTGATTATTGGGGCTTATTACTGGATGCCCTTCTCAATTTGTTATGGTAGCTTGTCTTTGAGTTAGCATCATACACTATACTTTATTTTTTTCTTTTTAATCCCTCATAGAACATATAGTGTCTTCATTATAAAATATTTAATTAAGGGAATAATTTCAAAATAATTATTTCCATTTATCTCAATGAATCTGAACTCGCATTTTTTGAGAACAGTGTAAAAGGAAAGATCTGCTGAATGTGGCTAACATACTAGTTATGACAGTTAAAGCATGGCTGCACTCAGTGCAAATTTAAATAGATGCTACTTCAATGCAGGAACAATTAATCAAAATTTGCAACTTTTTATTATTACCAGTATTAATAAGGGGATTTTCTGGACTTTATGACTTCATGGAACCTAAAATATTTGGCTTTTAGTACTCTACAATGTTATCATGAAACAACATGAAAAATAAATTGCTTCTACTATTTAAAAGTTATTAATAATTGTCTGACTATTGAAATCTGTGCTGAATATTGTACACAGAAACAAACAAAAGAATATGTTCCATGTAATGGGATTTTCTGTGACTTTAATATTGTATTTGCACTCTACTCCTATTTTTCATTTGTAATACCATTCACTGTTGAATTTCTGAAAAGGTATTTCAAGTAACTGTTAAGAAGTTTATTACAAATATGCTCCATTACAGCAAACTCTTGATTAAAAGTATACGTAAGAAACACTCTGGAGAAATATGAGTTTTCCTACTTATGAGAGGTGAGCATTTGAGGAACAAAGTTCCAGAATGACTAAGGAAATTATTTTCTATCATAAATTAATGATCTTGGTACTATGACGAGGTGCCGGAGACGCCTGGCTAACTGGCTCACCGCGGTGTTCTCGCCAAGAGAGGCCGCGGCCGTAGTCGCCATCTCAGGCTCGGGTAGCGGTGGAGCCCGCCTATATCGCGGTGTCGGGGCTGTTCCCAACAGCTGTAGGTTGTGCTGCGTCTTGGATCGGAGCAAAGGATAGAGGGGGACTCTTCTCATGTGTGTCTCAGGTTTATTGACCCCAAGGGTTGGCAGGGCAAAGACTGAAAAACCCACGCTTACAGCATCTTTTAAACAAGGGGGTGGAAAGGGGGAAGATACAATTCTTTAGCAAATCAGGGATACCATGGGGAGGGGAGTGAGGAGGGACCCCTGACCTGACACCCCATAGGAAAGGCAAGGGGAGTGGAAAGGATCATGTGCGCCAACCAGAAGTCCAGTAAAAGGGGAAAACCCAGGTGGAGTTTAGGAAGGACAGAGATCCCTCTGGAAAAGGGGTGAGGATGTTCACAGGATTGACAAGAGGTGAACAATAGCAACAGGTGTGTCTGGGGATAAGTGACAGTCTGGCATGAGGAGGGGAACCTGAGGTAGAAACCAAATCTGTCAGGGGGGTAATAGAGCATACCATTGGGAAGATAACTCAGTAATTATTAATTTAACAATAACTTATCAAAAACCCACCACCACATCACTACACCACAAGTGTATCTGTGAAATGTGTTGATGACAAGACAGGGAAACTTTGAATGCGAGTCTCAGAGAAACAAACTCCATAGATGTGAGCACAGAAACAATAGATATTTAATTCAGTGATACAAAAGTCAAACATTCATAGAAAAATATATCTCAGACTGGAAGGGATCAGTGGGGATCATCAAACCTAATTCCCTGCTCCTTGAAGGAGTACCTAAAATAAAACCAAACTCCCAGATCTGCTTTCAGAGGGATTCTTTCCAAGCTCTCCTTCCCCCATTTATGTGTGCAAAAAGGATTACACAATTTTAGGTGTATCATCTGGCAGTTGCTCTTATTCAATTTCATAGAATTGGTGATAGAAAGTCTATAATGTATCCAGATCTCTCTGAAAGGCCTCTACCATTGAGGGAGTCCATGGCACCTCCTAATTTTATATTGCTGGCAAAACTAACCTTTTGCATACAGAATATTTACAAAAATACTAAAGGGTTATATTTTGGGCTGGGCTTATGAATTAAACTGTGTGGCACACCACTGATGACTGCCACCATCCCAATGTAAGAAGCAAATGCATTAACTCATTGCTCAGCAAATGTATTATGGATTTCTCTAGCTGTATGTTGGACATTAGTCCTGAAGAGGGTATGAGAGACAGTATCAAAAGCTTTGCTAAAATAAAAAAAAAAAACAAAACAATAAAATCCACATCTTCTGCCTTCAACTAGTTGAAGGGTCTTATTGTAAAAGAGAATCAAACTGGTTAAGCAGAACCAACTTAATTGTTAACCCTTGTGAATCCGTGCTGGCTATGACCAATGACTGCAATGTCTCTCAAGTGGTTTTCAAAAACTCCCGAAAGAACATTTTCCAGAATTTTACCACAGACTGAAGTGAGACTGACAGGACTGTTAATAATCAGGGTCTTCCTTCTTACTCATCTTGAACACTTTGACAGGCCATACCATTAAGGTGTAATCATAACAGGAATCTCTGAGATAAGTTAGAGTGCCCAATAGAATTAAAAGAGTTAAAAAATCCAGGTTCTGGTGGTCGGTTGTAAGGATGATGTAAAACAAATGATAAATATCTTTTTAGGACAAGATATGTATCTTCAACAGAGTCAAAAACCTTTACTTCCATTGTACAAGCACAGTGCCTCATTTCAAAGAGTATTGGTATTAAGTCATGTATAACAGGAAGGCATATTCAAATTAATAATCATAGAAACCAGCAGATATTCTTGAGAGTAGCACTGACATTATGAGAATAAAAGAAAAGTTGAGGGAATGAGCTGACAAGGACATAATGAAATTCAACAAGGACAAAAGCAAAGCCCTGCCCTTGGGATGTAAAATCCCCTGAGATGTGATAGAAGCTGGGGAGTGGACAAAAGCTGAACATCCGCAGCAGTATGCCTAGACAGCAAAAATGGCCACAGAATCGTGGGATGTACTTATGGGGATGCAATCTGTAACTCAAAGGAAGTGATTATCCCCCTTTCCTCAGCACTCCTCATCTAGCTCCTACATCCACTTTGGGGCTCATAATAAAAAAAAAGACATCAAAAAATAGGAAAATTCAGCAAACGGTTGGCAAGATGGTATGGACATTGGATAAGGAGTCTGAGACTAAAACCAGAGAAGTTCAGACTGGCTACAAGGAGAAAAGTGTTATCCCCTTTAAGACAATGGACCAGGTTGCCCTGAGAAATTGTGCAGATCTTTAGAGCTTTGGAAGACCAGGGTGGACAAAGCCTTGAGCATTTTAGTCTGACCTCAAAAATGGCCATGCTTGGAGCAGGTCTAAAGTCTGAACTCTAAAGTCCTCATTCACAGTATGAATTATCCCTTGATCCTAATATGAACAGAAAGAAATTATTATCTGCACACGCAATTCAATTTTTACAACAGTGTGTTCTCAAAGAGGTTATTTATTAGACAAGAATAAGCAAAAACAGAGTTTTTGAGGGAAAGTATTGGATTTGGAGTGCTTGTTGTTTTTTTTTTTAAATTTTAATCAGTTAATGAACGAGTTTACATAACTTTTTTGACTGAAATACTAAGATGCAGTATTATTTCTATATTAATTTGCTTTTTTCAAAGATCAAAGATCTGACTAAATTTTATTAAAGTGTTTGAAAGTATTTTCTATCAGAACAACCATTAATATGTTTAGGTATGAAACTCACCCAAAAGAACGCCTCAGGTATTTAAGATCTTGACCACATCTGCCCAACTCTGTTTCAATGGATGAATATCGTAGGCTCTGGGAAAACAATCCAAGCATACATAATTCTTAAATGGGAAACTTACTGAAAGCTCAGACAAAGCAAAGAAATTATTTATTTCTGGCAAAGAAACAAGAGAAAAAGATGCGAACTCTTAAGAGCTTTAGGTCCTTATAAGGCATTTAAGGCAGGAGGCCAGAAGGTTGTAATGACCCAAGCAGTGATCACTAACTGACCTTGGATGTAGAGAAGGTCAGACAGTTTGGCTTTGGGTCAACTCGTCAAAGAGGCCTGTGGCAGCTTATGTAGAGCATCTTGCTTTGAAGGTAATAAGTGGAAAATTGAAAGCAATACAGGGAAAAGTTATTTGAAAGCAATTTTGTTTGTTGCAATAGTTGCTTGAAAGCAATAAATGGAAAATTGAAACAGAAAACAATAACCCTACAGAGGTTAAAAGAAACATATAACTGTAACACTGTACCAAAGGCTGAGGACTGAGCCCAAGGTAGAATAATTACACATTAAGCCAGTCTGCCAGCTAGGACTTGGACACCTAGACCAGTTGGACAAGTGAGTGTCCTAGTCCTCTAAGTCATGCTGCTAGTCACAGTTGGATTGGGTGGTGTGGGATTTTTTTTTAATCCAGAACAGACATGAGCATGGGAGTGTGTTTGTGTTGAACAGAACTTGCTATCCATCCCCAACAGTCATCCTGGTCACTAAAGATGTTTAATTTTATGTCACTGAGTGATTTGGCTGTGATGCTGTTGGATGCTTGAAGACATGGGAATGATTATTAACAGTTCCATTTAGTGGTATCTGCTGCTCTGAAAGCACACAAAAAAATCAACCCCTTCTAGTGTTGTATAGAACCATGAAAGTGTTCATGCATAATCAAAAATTTGTTTATCATAGGTGAAAAGCAAAAAGAAAATGTCCCTAAAGTTCATAATTGTCATTTTTTAAAAGCTTCAGCCCATATCAGGAGAAAATATCTACTACAATTTTTAGCTTTTCAGAGAAATATTTAATGTAGTAAATAGTGCAGACATTTTATCAAGTGCTTAAGATTATGCTATTGCCAAATACATAAAAAAATGTGTAAGGCATATACTTGTACCAGACATAATAGAAGTTAATGTAATGTAAATTGTAATGTAAATGTAATGTAATGTTAACCTGAATTTGTATTGATCATGCTGGATAATTTTTGTTAATTGAATGCAACATGATTTTGACTACAGAAAAAAATTCTGGCTTTTTATAATTAAAAAAAGAAACAGCTAATTTTTAGAGAGAAGGTATTTTCTGCCTTGTTGACTGTTGGTGGTCTTACAATGTACGAAATTTTCTTTGCCAGAGTGAATTTTATTTACCCTTTCTTTAACAGTAAGAAGTACAAATCAGATATAATCTCCTAGTCTCATCTATAACATTTTCTGAGCTAAATTTGATGTGAACATCTCATTTTTATCAAATAACTGCAGAAAATCTTCAAACATCACAATTACTCATAGAGGTAGAATTTCACAGAAAGTGTTTCTATTCTTTATTAAGCGGATTCTAACTCTCCAGTGGGAGCTCTGTCATTGACTTGTATAGATGTGAAACCAACCACATGGAGGGAAATAGAGGTAGCTGAAATGCTCTAGTAATGGATAATACAGTCAGAAATAACAAAAAATTTAGAACTTAATCCCTGTCTATTCGTCAGAACTCCAGTAAGTTACCCACTACTGAGTTTTTGTTCATTCTCTGAGATATCCAGCTTTTTAAAAAAAATCTTGATTCACAGTGACCAAAAACTGTCATTTTGTGGCTTGACAAGATATCATGATACCACGAACAGAGAAACCAATTCAGTTCTCAGCAGTTTAAATTATTTCCTTCTTCCCTTTCTTTTATATGTAAACTAACCATTTCTATACATAAAATTAAACACTGGATTACTAATATTAAAATTAAAATGATGTGGAGGAAAAAAGCCATAATTTCTGAATAGGCATTATTAGCACTATATCATGTATTCATCTAATTTCTTACCATAAAAACATTCCACCAGCATTTGGTACACTTCTCAAATTGAAGCTATGAAAGTCAGGTGGAAAGTAGGCATGTTAATTCCCTCATGATTTCTTCAGCACATTATTGAACTTGCTTTGAAAAGACATTCCACTTTTTGTGCCCAGTGGGTCCTGAATTAACCTTTTACCTCAAACCATGGTTTGGTTGACAGAGATTGCATTCACATTAGCAAATTAACTCATTTCAGAAATACATTTTTAAAATTAATCTGCTATTTGTGCCCTCCCACTATGCTGTGACCCACAGAGCAAAGTTGACAAAATGTGTCTCATATAAAACTGAAGTGGAAGACGTGTTACAGGAGTATAAATTAAAATCTCTTCAACCAGTACAGCCCACTGTCTTACTGGAGACAGTCCTATAGAGTTCTTCGTCGCTTCTTCAGAAGGCAGATGATGTGGGAGTGAGATGCCCAACTCTAATCTACTTCTACTGAGCAATATTGTTTGATAATGTAAAAATAGCTTTTCCTTTTACTGTCAGAGGAGACAGTAAAAACATCAGAGACATATGTCTAATTTGTACTTTTCATACATGAATGTTGGGAAGGTTAATTCCTTAAAATAGATATTCTAGTACTGAAGGCTGATCGTGACAATTGATCCAGAGAGAAAAATTGACTCTTTATTATACAGCCCAGAAGCTAGTTTTGTACTTGAGAGATGCACTTGCTCATTTATTTGTGTATAAAATATCTGAAGAGCAGACACACTTTCATTTCAGTAGAGTAGAAGGCACAACATTTCTGAAACTATACAAACACCAAAATTGTAGTGACAACAAGCAACACCATTCCTTAGAGAAGTTCATCAAGATTTTTCTTGCCTTTTGGTAATGTCTCTCCCCATACCCTTGAAGTTTGTAGCTACTGGTCTTGTCACCTGTTCTGAGAGGCAAGTTCATGAGCTTTTCAATTATGGCAACATCAGCAGCAGAAAGGCTCAGACGAAAACACTTGCCTGTTCTTCCAGTTCTTTCTTTTTCTAGAGAATTTCTAATGAATGTCCTTTAATATTTGTGTATGAGAGTTTGGCATATGCAACAACTGAACTAGTCTAAAGAAACATTACACCTTTTAGGCAAAACAGAAAGTAAAATAAATTATGAGGACCTTGGGAATTTCAGTCACATAAAGGAAAAGAGAAATAGCAGTTTCCTTCAAGATTTAGTAATCAATGTCTTCAGTACTTAAAGTTATAAACAGTGTTTCCATTCTTTATACATACACATCTGCAGCTAGACAGTCAACTTTCCATTAACAGATTTTCCTCCAATTATATATAATGGAAAACATAATGTCAAAAAATATTGTCTTTTCTCACAGGAACTGTGAAGTGGAGGGAAACCTGGCAGGTTTAGTTTCTGCCTTCTTCCACTTAATAAATAAATATATTGGTAGAGTCTTAACCTATTGGCACTTAGTTCCTGCTATATGAGAAACTCTATTTTGTATATGCTGAACAAGTGACCTCTTTTAAGTGTTAAATATCATATTAATATGTTTTATAATTCACTAATAAAACTACTTGATATCTCAGTGAAAAGATATCAGCAGAAAAGCTCTTTGATATACATATAATTATTCCCATTTATTATTGCAGCTTTCTGAGGAAGAGTCATAGGATGGGGACAGAAAGACATGAAATTGTCCTTAGGGGAACTGGTAAAGAAAAGAAAACACAAACAAACAAACAAAACCCCCAGTACAATTCCTTTTGTAAGGGCATTCTTCTGCAAGTTATTTTCCAGGAGAGAAAGGAAAGAGAATCATATGGAAAGCTTTATCCAGAGAACAGCCTGATATTGGATTTCGGGCTTTTTCCAATTAGATATTGTTGTAAGTTTGTTTGGCTTTTCCCCCAAGTATGTGCGAAACCTAGTAACACACTCATGACTTAAAGATGGAAATAAAGACTGTCCAGCCTAATAGCAAAAATGTAACAAAAGTGCCAAACAGCAGTACCAGAACAACTGCTCTGTGGTAGTGACCAACAAATTAGTCTCTCCTGGTTTGAATTTGTAAGTCTAAAAAAAAAAAAAAAAAAGAAACTATATATATATATATACAGCATATATATATATACACACAGCATATATATACACAGCATATATATATCTCTCATATACAGAGAGCATGTAAATATATATAAATATAAATATACAACTATAAGTAATAATTAGTAACAGCTAAGAAATACAAGTATGTTGAAGGGTTACTTTTGTTTAGAATAGAGCATCTGAAGCTATTTCTACACAATATTTATGACCTGTAAATAAAAACTGATGCAATCTATCAAAGGAACAACATTGTAAAAGAAAGAGAACGTGAATCTCAGTTTATAGAAGCAAGGTAAAGTGAGAAATGCTTTGGTCAACCTTGATTCTCCTCCTGAGTACAGAAGACAATACCTTGCCCTATAAATGGACAGGAGGAAAGGCCAACACTCTCATTTCTTTTTGCTGCAACTTACTGAAAGCTAGGAAAGGGAAAAGGAGAAACTGATTGTTTGGCTTTTTTTCTTAATAGTCTTTGAAGCGTTTTTTGAAAGCAAGTACTAACTGTACTGTTGCTGTACCTTACCTGGTGAGTAAATTGAATGGTGACTGAATTATAATCCTAAAATATGGTGGTTTTGAACGATTGCTAGTTTGAAAATCAGAGTAGAACCCTTCCTTGTCAAAAAGCAATATGGTGCCTACTTGTTTTTTTTTCCCTTCTCATCTGCACATCCACTTCAGACATATTCATATTTTTCTTAGTATATAGCTCTGGGTTTTGCAAAGATTTGATGGCAGTGAGACAATGAAACAGTTAAACAAATGTAGAGTTCCTAAAGAGGTGATCTGAGGTGCATTTCAACTAACTTAATGTGCCTCACAGAAACTAGGAATTGGATTAATATTGCTTGTTCATGCTTGAAGCACAGAAAATTGCTCAAAGGCAGATGGAGGGAAAGCAAAAAAAAATCTAAAAATAAAAATCCCAGTGGAAATAAGGATTTTCACAGTCCAATTTGGTTTCTTCTAAGATACAAGTCTCAAGACACTGAATTGAATAACTCACATGAAAGAAATTTAAAAGTTCTGTGGTATTAAATTTTCTAGGCAAAAACCTCAAGCAAACACAGAAATATGGAATCAAGAATTGTATAATTATAAAATTTGTCTTCATTTGCAACTAATGCAATACTTGAAAATTTCAAATAGAATGGAAACATAGAAAATGGCCATATAATACCCATTACCTACATTCCAGTTGGTTATTTTTCATAATTTAATGATTTAACATGTCTATGAGAGAACAATATCTATAATTTTCAGAGCCATGGAACACACTCATGTTTGTGGCATCTTTCAGTTTAACAAGCAATACTCTGTGTACACCTGAAGTGAATGAAATCAGTAATCTGTAATTTTTTTGTCTTCCCACTGGTGAAAAAATAGATCACTAGCTACTGGAATCACACTATCAGTAGTGCTTGTTCTCCTGTCCCCATTAAATCAGGAGTTCACAGTAATTATGTGTATACTGAGCAACACATAAATGTGCTTGCTATACCTTTTGCTGAAATTAAATAGCATAAAATAGTGTAAAAATAGCATAAATAGTGTATACTAATAATATTTATGACTGAATTTTTAAATGCTATCCTGCATTAATTTTGTGGCTTTTTTTTTTTTTATTCTGTCCTTGTAGTCTAAGGAAGTAAATAATCTATTTTAATGTTAGGATTCCAAAGGCTGGGTATTTAAATTAGAAACGGTCACCTCAGATGGCCTTAACACAAAAGCAGTTCCAAGGAAAACCTTGGTTTCTTATTTTAGAGTGAACAAAAATTATCCTATGAAAATATCTTCCAAGGCAATGTTAGGCAACTAGAAAACAAATTTTGAATTAATATTTTCTTTCAAAATATCTTAAGATTGATTAACCAATGCCTTTTTATACTAGCAGTAAGTTGTCAACAGTTTTTCTGAAAGGTATGTAAACTGTGAAGGGAAGTACCTGTTTTCAAATCTAAAATAAAACAAATTTGTATAGCTGTGCTCAGAGCTTTGCCCTATTTTGCATCTTTTTCATCATATTTATGACTTGTATATAGTGAGAAAGACATACATGTATATAGTGAGAAAAACATACTTAGCCTCACTCATTGGAAACCACAATCTGCAGATTCTGAAATTTCACCAGGTTCTTTCAAGGGGGAGCAAGCACAGGACACACTGAGCACTACCAATTTGAGGTGCAGTAGTATAATATTGTCAGTCTAAACAGATAAACAGCAGATGAGCCAGTGACAGAGCTTTTTACTTTCCCTGCTCTTATCAAATAGTTACCATTGTGTGCAGGTGTGAGGTAATAGAGGAATTTCCCCCTTTTTACCTACTCATGAAACAAAGTCAAGGTATTTTGCATCAACAAAAAGATCACATAAGATGAGCATGAATCGTTAAGAAAGAAAAAATATTTAAGAAAAAAATGGAAAAGGCATAAAAAATAATATTTGCAACAATTGATAAGACATAACAGTCTTGTTACATTTCAATTGGGGCAAAATGAGGCAAAGGAAAACCACATAAATGATAACATTCTAAACTTTGATTACCTAGAAAGAAGAATGACTTAGAAATAACCTTATTTTACCAGCTAAATATCACTATGGAGATTAGTTAGTATGTTTCTTATTATTTGTCAAGGGGGGAATTATTTGGGTCAGATACAACTTATAAGAACAATCTGGATGTCTAAATCAGAAAGACTAAAATAAATTTCCCTTCTTCAACATCTTAAAACTAGACTTATGAATTAATAATATCCAGGGGCAGCTCTTCCCTTGGGAATAGTGAGATCTGTTCCCAGCAGAATTTAACTTCCTTTGATTTAAGCAATATGTCCCCCAGCATCTTTCTGTGACTTGTTTTCCTCTTGCACTAAGTATGAACAGCATGTGTGGCATCCCCAAGCCCAGCTCCAAAACAAACTAGAATGAGAAATGTTTAACTCTTTTGTAGAATCAGGGAAAATAAGTAGCTGCCTTTGAAGACCTCAGGAGAAACAGCAAGTACAATTTGGGTGTGTAAATTTCTTAACCATAACTGTCTGCTTGACAACCTCTATAACGTTTTAAATTCCAACTCTGATTGGAGTCATTTGAAAAATGGCATGTTTGTAAAATCAGAAGAACTTGCACTGTATGTGTGATCATTACCTTGCTAGCATGAGGGTGAATTCGGAAAATATTGACCCTCACATAATTTTTTTCTGGTGAATATGAGTATAAAAGGCAGATAAAAGGGTAAATCAAATAATATTTCATTAGTAATTTCAGAACAACTCCATCACTGATCACTTTCTAAAATCAAGGTGAAAAAAAAAAAACTATATTAAATTTCACACTCCATTTTTGTACTTCCAGATTTTTGAAGATTGAAGATAATTTGAAGATAATTTTCTGTAAAGGAGTGCTAAAATTATAAATACTTTAAATATTTTTAATAAGTAATTATTTTTTATCAATGATAAAATCTTTTCTGAGGGTATCATGGACTTATTTCTTCACCACTCTAGGGAGTAAGAAATTAACAATGACTTTCAAAATTTTTCTTCTTAAGCTTTCAACCCAATGATGTCTAATTCTGGCTCTGTCATTGGCTGGATTTTTTCTTCAGTACTGTGCACAGCTCTACTGAACTTGTACCCCATTTGTGAAGTCTTTTTCCTCTTTGGATTCTCTGATTTCCACGAGGACATGACCTCATTCTGAAGCTTTTCACTTGATCAGTCATTTTATGTGCACTCATGTGCACTCTTTCTTCTCATTTTTAACTTCTTTCTCATTTTTACAAAGACTGTAACTATAGAGCCTTGCTTTAGTCAAGCTTGCTAATGGGTACTACAGGTAACGGCAGGCAGATTGCATGCAGGATGATGGCATCAGCCTTATCTCTTTAGGAAAATGGAATGAAAGTAGTTATTTTCATCCTCTATAGAATATCTCCTAGTAGATAGAATTTAAACTCCAACTTAGATGCACATTTGCATGCACCCTGATTTGCCCTATTTTGGTTTTGTAACAACCCACATTTAAAATAAAAAACAAAACAAAACAAACCCAAATAAGTAGAAATTTCAGATGGCTCTCATTTTGGGTTCTGATATATATTTTAGTTATTTCTGCTACTGTCCCTTAAAGTTAGCTCATGTGCATATATATCTTCATGTCCTTTAGTCAGATTTCAGAAACATGGCAAATTAAAATGCAGAATCGATCTGAGCATCCATCTTAAGAGATTTCAGCTGAAATTCTCTGAGACCTGAATTCTTTTTCTTTGCCTACCTTTTTAAGCCTTGAAATATTACTTATGACAGCATAGATAACGGAGATTTCATTTTAGGAATTGTCCTCCAGTTCAAAAAATATGATAGACTTTAAATTCTATAAGCAATGCATTTGCAAGCCATACCAGGTCAATCAGTTTTCTGAAAATTGGTGGCAAAACCTCTTATAATTTCACATGAAAAGTGCATGTAGAAAATAATACTGTAAGAAAAAACAACAGAAATATTGTGAGAAAAAATGAACAAGATTTTTTTTTTCTTTTAAATCCTTCGATATGGTAATAACACAGGATACTGGAAATTATATGTAGCATGAGAGAAGGCATTTTTTTTCTAATCAAATTTGAATATCTTTATGAACAGCATGACAGATGTCTGTTCAACAATTTTTCTTTCAAATTTCATGTGGAAGAAAGCAAAAATTTGCCAAGCTTTAAGATGGTTTTGCTGAAGTTGGCCTTTTGTTGTCTTAAAGCAAGATAGGATTTTTGTGACATTGAGGGCAGCACAGTCCACAGGGTAGTTTTTGCAGATAGAATTTTTTAAATCTTGTCTAAGAGATGTTTTTAAAATGTCAGCAAAGAGAAGACAAACACCTAGTATTTTCTAATGTCTACTGGTCTTCCAACATACAGTACTGCAAAAAAACATGCAGTTTTCTTAGTTTAGTGAAGAGGCTGCTGAACAGTGCTTATCTTAGTTTAAGTGGTCAGTTTAATATTTGCTTTTCTTCAGTTTGGAAGCACAACAGAGAGATGGGAAGAAACCCTTTCATTTCCACAGCAGGGAAGCATCCTTTTTTTTTCTTGAGGCATGCTGTAGTCCTGTGTAAGTTCGTGTGAGGGGTGGGTACTGTTTATGCAACACTGCATTCTGTAGTGATGGAGGAAGGCGTGGGATCAAATAACAAGAAGAACCTTAATAATTCTCACAGTCCAAATGAGAACTGGGGCTTATATCTGTCTTTCTAAATATAAGACATCAGACACTTCGCTTTGGCAAAGCACCATGGCCTGTTTTATCTCTAGGATCTTGTTCACAAAATGCAGCTGATTCCACAATCAAAGATTAAGTTAGCCATGCTGTCATTGATATGTGACTATGCTTTAAATGAATAAAACAAGAGAGCGTAAGAGAAGTAATCTGGATGAGCTTTAAAGTGTTTGCTTTTTCAGCTGCATTTCTATTTTTATTTGATAAATATATGGCTGTGTATGTTTATGGACCTTCTTGAGTCATGTTTTTGAAAAGATTTGCACATTTTATATTCAAAAATCAGTGACATTTGTACAATTCTGAATGTACCTGAATTATGCTGAATGGATGATGGGATGCTTCTGTTCTGCAGAGGTACCCAGTATCAATGCTGCTAAGTGTTGGATATTTGCAGGTGAGAAAGTCTCATCGCAAAATACATGGGTAACTTCTGCAACTCCTGCAGTATAAAATCTACCATTGCATAATGTTTTCCTGAAATGTTCCCAAGGCTACTTCATTTGTGTTGTCAATATCTTAAATCAGGTATTTTCTCTGAAGTCATGCATCCCATGACTTCTTTTCTATTGCCTTTGTCTTCTCAAGCTATCCAGTGAATAAAAATTTCCTCTTCTCCAGATATCCTATACATACATATATCTATATATA
>WAAE01010272.1:0-16022 GCA_013400495.1 Nicator chloris
AGTGATGCTGGTGGTTGTGCAGAGGGAATAAAGGGACTGGAGATGATTTGGGGCTAGTTTTCACTACATGAAGATGAATCTCTCAGACTTTCCCACGTTACGCCCTGCAGAAAGGGTTTTATGATCACTGTTGGTCCTGTAAATGTGCAGTTAGTTTTGTCAGTCTATCTGATTTTGGATTTTTTTCCTTAGGTTTTTTTTCTCAAACTTACCATCTCAGGACTTTATACCAGTGTTATTTTCTCAGATATGGTCTTCCTTGTTCCTACTTTAAGCATATGGTCAGTACATGCAAACTATATTGTTTGCTGCCAGCCTACTGCAACCCAGGTGGCCCTAAGAGGCATTTAAAGGATTAGCAAACTGTCTGCCATGGAAGAACATTGGAATCAGAATTATTTCTTAAGGCAGAGGTGGCTGACCTGGGCAATAAAATACATTTGCAGTTCACAAAAGAGGAGATGGTATGTCATCTGAATAGCTTTTTTAGAAGGTTTTTTAATGTAGGCAACTCCTATACCTACACTCACATCTGTCTTTGCATTGATTACAGAACTATATTCTAGGTGTCTGTCCATCACCTTGCATGATGCACATGTGATCTGTAGGCTACAAACCAATGTTGAGGGTCTTATACTTCAGGCACACCTAAGTTCAAGAAAGTTGTTTTTCTACAGAGACATAAACTCTCTGGGCTTAGAGTGAACTCTTTTACCAAGCAGAAAAATTATAGGAATATTTAAATGAGATTCTGGTGCCAGAAATAAGTGACAATGCACCCTCACCTTGGTATTTGGACACCTAGATGTCTTCACAGAAATATTAAAATGTGGGAGATTTAATTACAGGCAAAGTGTAAGTCTCAGTGTTCATTGGTTTATACAGTTGTTAACATCAAAAATAAAATAGCTTGTGAGCCCTCTGGTGGTATTTATTTTTTTATTTCTCAGCTATTAGCAGGACCCTGCCATAGCAACAACATGTAAATGTACTTGGATATACGCAGTGATGTGTATTGCTATGCATATTTACACACACACACACACACACACACATATATATAAATACACAGGATTAATTATTGAGACAGGAGTATCTTGGTGCCTTTTATGAGTCACTGTCAGAGCAAGGGAAAGAAGAAATCACCTGCCATCATGATCTGAGTGCTTATGTGTAAGCATCCTATCTACTTGAGAGACAGAATATGTTCATATACTAACAGTATTAAAAGAAATTTAGAAAGATCTTTGTTTGTCCACATCACAAGTTCTATCTATGATATTGTGAAACCTGCTAAAAGAAAAAGAAGTCACTACTATGATTCCAAGGAACAAAATGTGAAATTAATTCTCTATAACGTTCTGACAGGATTTGTCAAATATAAATACTTAAAAATATGACAAATTAAAAGTACTTTAAAATTCCTGTAAATCACAGGAAGTTTCTGCCTAATATAGTAACAATAACAGCTTCCCAGTTAGGAGCAATAAACAGTTTCCATTTTTCCTCACAACTGCAAAACTGGAATGTATCAAAAAATTTTTCCTATGCTGAAGAACTTCATAACATCACCATGCTAAAGGCATACAGATATTGTAACCTTAAGAATAAGAAACAAAGAAGAGCCTGATAGAAAGACATGTTGTTCTGAAATTGCTTGCCAGCAAATTTCAATTAAGATATAAATAAAACTCCATCCTTACTACAGTAATTCATTACTCGCTTGTCATTATCATCCCTTTAGCTATCTTGTGGGATAAAATTTACATTTTAGGTGTTACTCTTTGACAAGGAAAATAACCAAGTTTCATTTTCAGAATATTGTTGTTATAAATGATAGAGATTCCTGGTTTAAATTTAAATGTTGAATGGTAATACTTAAACAATTACTATTGACAGTAGAGAGAGGAACTCAGTCATAAGGGAATTTTTATAATATCTCTCTTTTGGATGTATTTAAGTATCATTTGTCTTTAGGAGGAGCTTTAAATGGTATAAGTTTTCAAATTCTTTCATATTTTCACCTCATTAAAAAACCCTCAACATATTAATCAAAAAAAAACCAGGTGACTAAAGATTATAACTAAGTTGTTACACACACATAAGGTTTGGAGGGATTTTCACTGCCATAGTCTTTTATTTATGGCTTTCATTTGTAGGATCTGGCGTAAGGCATTATGCTTAAAAATTGACAAATTTGCTTGACTCTAATCATCCATTTCCTATTGCCCAGTGCAGGTGTTCCATTTTCTGGCAAAAGGAAGACTTGAAATGTCAGTGCTGTGCATTTCATTTAATGCTCCACTATGTTTCGTGTCAGCTGGGAGTCAGGAGTGGTGAGTAGTTACACCTCCCCAAAGAGCTCTAGGAAAAAGCAACATCTCATGAGGATGCCCCTGAACTTCTGGACTGCATTGCACTGTGGTGCAGCTGTGCTTTTCGTTTGGATGGGAAGAAAATAAATGTATTCCTGGAACTGCAGTGCCTTCGGAGCTCCTGTTCTGTTCCAAGAGGAATATTTGGTATCAGATCGTCCCTAGAGGCAGCCCCCTTTCCCACCCATGCTCTACACTCTTTAAGGTCTGCCATTGCTCCTGAATACAGTGGGTAGTTATTGTCAAACTAATCCAAACAACTTTTACTATTGGAACATATGATGCTGAAATGAACATTTCTGGATGCCATTTTTAGCCTTTTCAATATGCCTGTGGGGGTTTTTGGGAAATCATTAGTCACTAGTCTAAAAGCTTCAGTGAATTTGGTTTCATGGTTTTTCCTCTCTGTGCATTAATCAATGGATCTGCAAAATTCATATTCCTGGATTACATCCCAAAAAGAATCCCCAAAAGTTTAGATCCCTGTTCTTTCAGAGTACCAACTTTTTCAGTGTTGTGATTTAACCCCAGCCAGCCCCTAAGCTCCAAGCAGCCACTCTCTAACTCCCCCACCAGTGCGATCAAGGAGACAAAGGGAAGGGTAAAAGATGATAAACTCACGGGCTGAGATAAGGACAGTTCAAAGGGAAAGCAAAAGCATGCACACAAGAAAAGCAAAACAATTAATTNTGGGTCTGTGTAAGCTCTGTGCAGCAAAACCAGAACATTTCTATATTATCAACCCTGTGGTCACCGTAAATCTGACACAGCCCACGCCAGCCACTGTGAAGAAAATCAACTCTACCACACCCAAAATTAGCACAGTTAGTCAAGTATTAAGCAGAAAAGTAAAACATGGCTGGAGTCACGACAGTTTGCACAGGACACAAAAATTTTGAGAAGTTAGATTCTTAGAACAGTAGTGATAGGCCTGACCTTTGAATTTGAAATTTTGACAGATGATTTTACTGAGCTTATGTCTCCACCACTCTTAGTCAATGATAACTCTGCTTGTTTCAGACAAAATAGCACACCTATCTTCTCACATCTATCTTATACCGCCTAAATGTTTAAGTACTAAAAATATGTTAAAAGTTAAGAACTATATTGAAAATATTGAAAATTTTAATTTAAATACTGTCTACATGATCAGTGTACTGTGTGTGACTTTCTTACAAATGATTCAGAGTTATTTTGGAATACCATTTTTGAAATAAATAGACATGGGCTTTATTTAATAGTCATTTGTCTCCCACAACTCCAAATTGGAAATCAAAATACAATAAAATATAAAATGGTTATTAAATCCAGATGGATCTTCAGATGAAAGCAACCTATGGTAATGGCAGACTTTAAAGGGCACAGTCAACTTAAAACAACTGAAAATATTTTATATATTTTCGTTACAAGTAACTATTTTATAAAATTCAAAAATACAGAACAAAGGACTTTTCTTAATTTTCCTATTGTTTTGTGGTGTTTACATTTCTTGACAGTGATTTTTAGTGTTTCTTCTCTGTAGCAACTTACAATAACTACTGAGATCCAATGGAACTTACATAAATTTACATAAATATATTAAGACTTACATCTTAATATATGAAGAGAGGTGCCTAGTGAGATTTAGGCCCATAATTGTTTTGTTTAAAAAAAGAATGCCCACAAGAAGTTCACAGTTCAAATTGTACCAAATAACTTTATTTGTCCCTCTGTACTCTCTGGGTTGCAGGAGTATTCTCTAAAACAACCTTTAAAGACAGATTGCAGGTATTAACTGCCTGGGAATGCAAGATACTTTAATCATTATTAAATTCTACCAAAAGTGCTCTCTAATAACTTTTTAAAGGCACAATATTGTTAGGCTTATTGAGATAGTGAGCTGTGTGCTGCTGGAAATGTCAGGAGATTATCTAACAATTTACTGTGGTGTGACACCACATTTGCATCCATAGTGTAGAGTGACAGAAAACTGGGAACAGTGGTGTGGCTTTAGATGGCACAATATATACAGCTTTTGAACCCATATAATATTTCATTTTTGCACATTACTTTTGCAATGAAAACATTTGTGTTGGGAATGAGTTACTATAAAATCATCGTAACGGTCAGAGGCAAGTCCTCCATAGCAAAGGATTTAGCACCACTGAAGACCAAGTCACCTCTGCACACAAAGAAACCATCAAGATCTTTCCTTTGATATTTCGTCTCAGAACTGCCTAGATTTCTCCTGTGCTGCAGCACTAGATTTCCATGTCATTTCAGGAGCTTTAGAGGTGCATAGGAGTATCATAAACAGATGGCAGCCAGTGAGACACATCACATCAGACCTTCCTTCTCATTTCTTGGAATTGGAGTCCAATAAAGTAGTCACAACACGGCACTTCCTAGCAAATGATACACATTATCCTCCAATAAAATTTCAGAAGCCAAAAAAGAAAAGCACGTAAAGATCAGGGAGACTGAACTTTCCCCCTGCTGCATCACTCAATAAAATTCCTTCTTTCTTTGTGTTCATATTTACATTGTTAGGAGCAGAGGAACATATTAGTTACCCAGAACATCCATTTCAGTTCGTACCTTGTCTAGCTGAGGAAGTGTTTGAGCCACATGTGGTAGACCACATCCTTTCTCTTATGCTAATGGATGATGAAGGAGCACATCTGGATTCAAAATTTCATTTTCACCCTCAACATTTTTGTATTAGCACACTGTCATACTTAATAGAAATTGGAAAACACTTAGTCCCGTAGCACTTGATTTTCTGGAAGAATACAAAGCATGACATTGTGGAGTCCATAAACAGCAGGGGGTATAATTCATAGTAAAGCTATATAATATGTTCCATATACATTGCAGCTGTTGATAGATTTTATTACATTTCAGTTAAGGGCCTTATTACATTTGTAGGCAAGATTTATTATATTTGGTTGTATTACTTCTAAAGTTCAGGATATTTTCACGTTTGTAGCTGGCTTATTTCATCTGTGATCATTGAGTTTACATCACAACCTTGTTATAAGTGTGGGTTATGAATAATGTCACCTGTTGTTATGACGCTTGCAGTCAGTTTTCATTACAACTGTTCCTAATACTTCACAACACTTCACAATATTTTGCAGGTGCTGGATATTAAATTGCAGTTTTTAAAAACATATTTTGAAGTCAACGGAACATAACAGAGAAATGTCTGAAGCAAAGGCTTCTACAAGACAAAAATGACTCAGCTTTTCTATACTTTATAATTTCATCTATGCTAAGATGAAAACATGCTTGCTACAAAAGGAGGACACAAATATCACCTCAATTTCATGAAAAATCTTCAGGGATTTACCATGATAGCAAATGAATAGTGTCAAGAAACACTAATTCAAACTAATGAAATTACTGAGTTTCAATTGTGGAAAAGATAACCATCTGTTGTTAACTGTTTTTAGGAACCACATTAAACTGCCTAAGACATTCCACTGTGTATTCACATATTGAAAGTTGTTTCCATCTTGTGTGAGTAGATAACATGAAGCAGCTCTAATCCTTTGCAAATTCCTCTTTTCATTTTCCATGCTGAATCAGGGGTGTCCTTGGTATAGGAGCTATTTTCTGCCTGATGATTGGGCCAGAATATGTTCACCAGTGTACTCAAATGCAGTTTTCAAAGAAATCTATAAGAACTCCTCTTCCATGAGTTTAAGTCCTGTCTTGTATGGTACAGAAAAGCAGAAGGGGCATTGTATACACCAAATTAGCAAAACTCTAAAGTTAATATCCATGAGATTGTGCAATTAAGATAATCTTTTTGTATTAGTCCCACATATAGCCCTTGGGCCAAAGTGCTTGAGAACAGAACCTCTATGTATCTTCATGGGTTTTAATCATCTGATTAGACTTCAATTGAGACGAAGAAATGAAAATGTCTAATTTTTTTTAACATAGAGTTTTCTAACTGTCTTATTCCTTTAGATATCTAAACATGGTAAAAAACGTAGTCCCGACTGTAACCTAGGGACACTTTGCAGAAGTGCTTCTCTTGAAACCTTATCAAAGAAACAGGATGTCAATGCTCATAAAGACAAAAGACATTAAAAGAAGAAAGTGAAGATCAAAGGCAAAGAGAGGTTATTATAGAGAAAGAGGTTTTGGAATTTGGAAATTACACTGATACAAATCCTATAGGACACTAAGAAACAAGGAAATAGAGAAAGGGGAAATATAGAGAACTCTTTTATTAATTCATCTATTGTCTGTTTACTTCTTGTGCTAAAGAAAATGTAATTTTGGTGCTATACTTGAAATACGTTAATATTTGATCTAGCAGTTACCTATGGAGATATTTACTAGAATTTGAAATGTCCCTGTCCTAGCTTTAAACTAAAAGGCTGTACCCAGAAATACTCAAGAATATCAGGAAAGAGAAACTACATTGATCTGGGGAAGCTTAAAAACACTTGTGTCTAGTGCAATATGACATGCACAAAAAAGCCCATCATGCATCTCTTCAGAATTGAAAGTTCAGCAAATGCCATGAAATTCATTTATATTATCAGTATATTAACTTTTAAATAAAAAGCAGTACTGTTGCAATCTGTCCCCCTCCAAACCCCAAGGTGAGGCAATTAAAGCAAACTCCCATGAAATACGGTTGCTTTTCTTAGTTTTCATCAGCAGACTTTTTTCTCCTTTTTTTCTTTGTTTTCCTTTCATGAAACTTAAATAATCCTGATTGTGAGCACAAGTTGCAATGCTTATACTTAGGGAAACAGGCTTCACTGAGAACCACTGAGTAGAAGCCTTTCAGAATGTTACAACCAAAGCAATTTTGCAAAGCCAGGCCCTTTGCAGATTAATTTCATTCACCTAATTAGTGATGCTTCTTTAAAGAATCCTCTTTTTTTTGTCCTTTTGCATTCATGGTTTAGCTTGGAACAGGCTTATGTTTTCCAGTTACATGTTCTCCAACAAGCAGAACAATAGAATTTACATCTGAAAAGTTCACAAAGCACTGTGTTGTAAAGTGAATCAATCAGTGACCTTTCACTACCAGAAGTGTGCATGTCCTGATAATGCTGAAAGCCCTTCTGGAGGCAGGAGGGGGGAAATAAAGAACATTGTAAATTAAAGGAGATTGGGACTGGGAGTCTCATTTTCTGTCTTCTGAGTTCAGAGATGACTATATCTCACCTAAACGACTAGTCTTAGCAGGCAATTTTTCACCGTGCCCAGCATATTTAAATGACATAATTGACAACATTTGCTGAAAGGACTGAAGAAACTGGGATGATAAAAGACTTTCTTGCATGACTAGCGTTTGGTCATTCTAGGTCAAAGTTCAGGTGGCATGACAGAGAGTCTGGCACCCAAACTGTGAATAAATGTAACATATTTCAGCTGGTGTGTCTGATCTTTGAAAAAGAGTTTCTACCCTCTATAATTTTCCCAGTATTCCGTGTATAATGGTATATATCTAAGTTGAAGCTACAGCTGCATATTTCCAAGCAATGAAGAAAATAATTGATGCTAATTATAATAAATCAAGATAAAATTATCATGCATAATCTACATAGACTGGATCAATGCTGGTAGGCCAAGTGGTTGGAAAAGATTTTATTAAGTGCTGTAGGAAGTGTAGGACTTCATCCCTCAGCTGTAGTGCTATTAATATTTTACGTCTGTTCCTTGAAAATTATAAGTGCATGTATTTATTGTATCCCAGTGCTTAAACTTTTCAGATACACAGGAGTTTATGGATTTTAGTTCACATGTCATAACTGAAGGGGAGGGGAAGAAATCAAGGTGGAATATTTCCCCTCTTCAGCTATTCTGCTTCATTTTTGCAATTTAAATTTGCTTAAAAACAGAAAACAGTAAAAGACTCAAGGAGCTTACCAAGTCCATTTCTCAGCATTAGGGAGACAATTACTTTCCAAGTGATTATAGTAAACTCAAAGATCACATCTCACAGAATTCAGAAGTGCCAGGCAAAATGTACAAACATACATGTTCTATATTCCTCTTCATAAAATGCCTAAGAAAAATTAAAAGTAGATTTTTCTCTATCTGTAAGGTCAATGTATAATGGCATTAACACAACCTGTTGGGATTACCCTCCATGATATATGTACAAGCCATTTATATCACATTTCCTATTAATACCATAAAACATAGAATCATAGAACACCAAGTTGGAAGGGACCTCAAGGATCATCCAATAAAATCTTTCTTGGCAAAAGCATGGTCCAGACAAGATGGCCCAGTAGCCTGTCCTACTGAATATTAAAAGTGTCTAACATTGGGAAATCTATCACTTCCCCGGGAAAATTATTCCAATAGCTGATTGTTTTCATTGTGAATTTTTTTTCTTTTTCTTTCCAGTCAGAACCTCCCCAAGAGTAACTTGTACCCATTACCCCTTGTTTGTTCCATGTGATTTTTTGTAAAAAAAGAGAGTCTCCATTTTCCTAGTAGCCTCCATATACATGGTGGAACATGATAATAAGGTCTCCCATATGCCTTCCTTTCTCAAGACTGAACAAACAGTTTTCTCATCCTGCCCACATATTTTTTTTGCATAGCAGTTTTTGTAAAGTAAAACTTAACACAATGTTCCAGGTGTGGCCACACAAGTGCTGAGTATAGTGGGATAGTGCACACTCTGCTGGTCATGCACTTGTTGATGCTACCCAAAATCCCTCTGACATGCTTTGCTGCAGCATCACACTCCTCACTCACACTGAGGTCCTTCTTCCATGTCACAGAGGTGCAAATCTCCATCTTATTCTTTAACAGTAATAGTCTCGCTATAATTTTATTATTCAAGAATTTTATTTGAGAATCCATATTCCATCCAGAAGTGGAACACCAGTGGTCAAATCAAAGCCTAAGTTAAAAATTTATTTGTATTTCTCGTATTTGATTTATTCCTATATATCTAATCTACAAGCCTATTCAGTTCTGCTCAAATTATTTTCTATATTGACTCCCAACTACTTGTCCCAACTACTTGTTTTTTTCCTTGTCTGTCAAGGTGATTAAAGAAACTAGGTCATCCTAAAATTATTCCTACTTGCTTTACACCTCCGCGATTTTCTGTGTATGGCCACATCAAATACTTCATGGAGGTCCAGACAACCCAGTTCTATTACATTTTCTCTGTTTAGATCACTATCTTATCCAAAACAAAAAGATATTTAGTTTCTTTTGGCACAACTTGTGGTTTCTATTTCATAATTAGTTGCTTTATTTGTTTTGGTTTTTTTTTTTCTTTTATCCATGTGTCCATAAAATACCTGAATGGTAGTTTTATATCCTTATGCAAAGTCTCAGTTTGAATTCTTTTCATTTTATCTCCAAACACCTAAAATACACAGGTTTTGCTCATCAATGCATTCTTTTTCCATCCAATGCAGTGTCAATATGCTTTGTGAGAGTATTAGGTGTTCTAAGCAGATTTGCATCTCATAGTCTTTTATTTCCCTTTCTTTGGAGCCCATATTTGAAAGACTTTATGCACTTGTACATTGAGAAAATGATGAATTTTTCAGTCACCTTTTGCCCCAAGCTTCTCAAACGAATTGATTTCAGGAACTATTTTATACTGTCAAATTTATTTTTATGACATTGTGAAGCAGTATTAGAGGAACTACTTTTAGGGTTCATTAAATTTCAGCTGAATTGGCCTAAGATTGTTCTGTCCAAGATCAAGAGAGATTTATAGGAAGAGATTTGTAATTTTCCTCAGTATTTACATAACCCAACACATTTGTTGATTTGACAGTTATTTCATAACATTACAGCAATCACCCCTAAGAATAAGTGGGAACAAGACAAGCATTAATCCTACTAATTTCCCAATCCATATTCCATAAGTTTTGAAATATGCCAAATAATACTCTGTGAGAAATATTGCTGTTGTGGCCATCAACAGAAGTTCCACACACCAGCTTATTTACTACCCTCACTTCACCACAGTGAGATGGGAAGAAGAACCATGAAGAAGGTAAAAACATGGGCTAACATAATAAGAGTTGTTTAATTAAAAAATTAAATAATAATTAAAGAGGAAAAGAAGAGAGGAAGAAATAAAACCGCAGAGAAACAATTGATGCAGAATACAATGATTCACCAACCACTAACCAACATCCATCCAATCCCCATGCAGCAACTAGCCCATCCTGGTCAACTCTCCCCATTTTATGTACTGGGCATGATATTCTATGGTGTGAGATATTCTTTTGGTCAGTTTGGGTCAGCTCTCCCGGCCATGATCCCTCGCAGCTTCTTGTGCACCTGCTTTCAGGCAGAACATGAGACACTCAAAAGTCCTTGATCTGGGGTAAGCACTGCTCAGAAACCACCAACAGGATTCTCGTACTGAATCCATTGGCCCTTCATTGGCCAACGAAGAAAATTAAGTCTGTTCCAGCTGAAACCAGGGCAGTATCTGAAGCAGCACGCTGGAGAGGTCAGGCCAGCTCACACATCCCGGGGTCTCTGCTGGAGAGGAGCCGCTCCCGGCTCTGCCGTCTCGGCTCGGGGAGCGCTGGAGCGGCTCCGCCTGTGTGCCGGTGACAAGGCTGCTCTCAAAGCGCTCTCGATAGTGCTGCTTCCCGGATCGGAGTAAACGATAGAGAGAGCCTCCGCACATGAATTTCAGGTTTATTACCCAAAGGGTGGCGTGGCAAAAACTGGAAAACCCGCGCTTTGCAGCAACAAATAATCAGGGGGGTGTTACAATCTTTCAAGCAATCAGGGGTATCACAGGGGAGGGGAGTGAGCGGGGACCCCGGACCTGACTCCTCACATGACAGGCAAGGGGAGTGGGGAAGGTCACATAAACCAGTGGGGCATCGAGGGATCGGGGAATTCCCAGACGGAGTTTTAGGACTGATAGGGATCCCTCTGGAAAAGGGGTAGGAATCAGGGGAGATCGATAACAGGTGAACAATATCAACAGGTGTGTCTGGGGATAAGTGCAGTTTGGCATGGGTGGAGAGACTGAGAGAGAAACCAAACTGTAAGGGAGGTAACAGAACAGACCATTGGGAAGATAACTTACTAACTTAATAACAATAACTTATCAAAAACCCACCACCACAAGTATCCATCCCTTACTCCTGACAATTTACACTATGTCAGGCCCCTCACTGACCACTGCACCATCACCTCTCCTGTCCTTTTAGATACACACACAGACTTTCCCTTAATCTGTGGGCCACCCCTATAAAAGCTTGCTGAGTTCATTAAGTCCATGACTTTGGGCTCCATCTTTCATCAGTCTTTCAGGGTAGGAAAGATGATGTGTGGTGCTGGATTGTTGCATGCTGAAGAGAGTTCTGAGCTGATCACCACTGTGCTTGTTCACTTTCATTAAAGTTAATTCTTCAGTCAAAGTAAGTCAGTGCCAAATCTCTAAATCTGAAAAGGCAAAGAGGTGCTATGAGGCAGCAAGTGTCATGATGGGCATATATCCAGCAATTAACATCATAAAGCAAAGCCCATCTTCATTGTAAAGTCCAATCAGTCCAACTAGTTACCCTTCTTCTAGCATGAACTCAAGATTTTTAACCTGATATCTCATTAGACATAGAGAAAAAAAATTAACTAACCATTATCAGACATATCTATTCTCAATAATTCATGCAAAGTTATTGCACTCAGCTCCAGGGATGGCTGACCTGCTCAGGGAAAAGATCAGCCATGCTGAGGAGATTTTCATTCTCTAAGTGACTCAAGGTTCTGATGATCCTCAAGGGAAAGTGGAGGCCAAGTTACCCCTCTCATGTCTCTTTAACTTCACTCTAAAACCAACGCTCATAAAAGGCACAAAAAAGCTTCCACTTCAATTTTCTATTTTTCTCTTGGTTTTCCTAAAGAATCATCTTCAAATTCTCCATCAAGGACATTTACAAAGAGTTTAAACTTATCGCATCTCTTGCACAGAGTCATTATTAATCTGGGGATGCATGTACCAAGTTCTAATTGCCAGAAAATACTACAGAAAGTTTAGAAATATTCTGCCCACTCTGTCACTAAGGTAGACTCTTCAGACTTCCACAAGCAATATAAGGAAAACCTCACGATAGCACACTAGCGTAAATGAAGACTGATTTATTTTCTGATCCTAAACTGTATACCTGCTAAGTTAATGTTTGTTAAATAGGTAGTGAACCTACAGTTGGACCCCTCATGTGCCAGTTTAGTATCAGTAATGAATATTACATTTATATAGAGATTTCTTCTGTTTAAAAATGCCAGAAGTCTATCTACTTCAAGTAAGAAGTAATTTATTTCCATTTTCTCCAGTGACAGATTTTTTAATTCATAGGCTCAGAGGTAGATTTTAACATTCGAATTCAGACATATTATTTTGTCCAGTGATCAGAATACATCTCCTGTTCAATATTCAACTACTGCAAGAAATCTGGGAAGAAAGCAGAAGGGCAATTTTGGCATGAAAGTGGCCATAATTATCCACTGTTATTTTTAAGGTAGCTTTAGGCTCTTTCTTAACATAACAGCTGGAAACATGTTTTTATGTATTTTTATATATCAGCATTATGAGCTCCATTCAACTTACCTGGTCTATCTACTCCAAACAAAGTAATACTAATATACTAATATAGGTATTTATTAACTTAATTCACCATCAGCTCTTGGGCATGAATCCCCTCATAACCTTAAGGTTAAAAAGCAATAATAGTTTGCAGGATGCAGTCAAAATATTTGTTTTTGTAATTGAAAAAATTATGAAAAATGGCATGATTAAATTTATTTATCTGATTTAGCCTAAAAATCAAAATGATAAATTTGAAAAGAATGTTTGACAATAGTAATCAGTGCACCATCAGAGTGAAGCATAGTTCAAATGAAGAAGGATGTTTGAGAAGTTTTCCCTTTGTTACATCAAAGAATTATGGTCAACACTTGCTAGATAAAATTTAAGTTTGACAAAGAAATATTTTTCTTTGAATAGTTTTCAGCAATTCTACCACTGCTCCAAGCCAAGACAAAGCTATAGGAAGGCAGCTGCACCTCCTTTGAAAGCAGCTAAATTTGTAACTTTTTCAGCACTGAACCCGATAAATCAGTCCAGACTTCTGTGAACGGGAATTATAATTTGCTATGGTTTTGTCATAAAATTGTTAGAATCAGTCAGACCAGTACTGCTGTTAACAAATGTATTTGAAGAACCAGTTTCTTAATTCACTACAACTACTTTGATTTACATGGACAGTGTAGTCCATACCATTTATAACCAATTAACTTGCCAATAAATCCTTTAAAACATAATAAAATTCATCAGTTTCTCCTAAGTATGTACATTCTGTACAACCAGTCACACTTCAGTAGCAAAAATGTAATTCCTTGGGAAGAAATTCAGGCCATTATGCCTCATGTATCTGAAAGCTATGCTTATGTAACTCTATCAAAGCTGGGTGTCACCAGGAGACTTTCTTAGTTGAGTATTGCTTCTCAGAGCTATGCTTTGCTGAAGTAAAATCTTACAGTACAACAAGAATTGAATGTTCTACAGGAAAAGAAAAACAAGTGGGGATAAACAGATCAGGCAAGGGACATTTGTCTATCACATGGAAGAATCAGGAATATAAAAACTAGTTACAAATATTCAGCAATTCATTCTGTGAATCCAGAGTTGTCATTCTGTTCTCCATGTATTTCCACTCACAGTTTCACTCACATCTGTGCGTAAAGGACAATGTTTGAGACAAGGGGACTCCTCTTTTTCAGTGCTGTTATCTACCCTGCCCATTGGACACTACATACCATCTTCTGACCAGAAAATATAGTAGTCATCATCTTCTGACCAGAAAATCTTCTGACCAAAAAATGTAAACTTTTATGTAGACATAGAAGTTGTTCCCCTACAGAACAAGACAGTGGTTTGGTGTTTGCCAGGCTTGCCAGGTTTGGTGTTTGCAGGTGGCACACAATGAAGCGCTGCATTAGCCCCCAGAAGCTCAGCTATCACTGCCCCTGCCTGTTGGTGCCCAGTGAGAAACACAAGCTACAGAGCACAACTTCTGAGATAATGATCAGGTTTATTTCTGATGATGTCTCAAATTAGGCACTCTCAAAAACGTTGCAGAATAGGCATCAGACCTTGTGACTGATTTTTCAAGTTAGTAAACATCTTCTCCACAAAGTATTGCAGCAGAAAATTTCTTCTCTGAAATTACTCACTGCCTAGTTTTATCATAGAAGGCTCACTAGTCTGATGTTGTTCCACCCTCCAACAAGCCACTAGTCAGCAGTCTGGGTGCAAAACACAAAACTTGGCGTCTCTCAGACCCACAACACGTTGTGACACAGGACCTCCCACTGGGGACAGCTATCATGAGCTCATTTACTTCACATTCCTGTCCTGCAGAAGATAAGAGCTGTCACTACTGATGTTTAATGCTCTGAACTGTCATACAGAGGAGTTGTCATAAAAGGAGAATAGGAAGGTATAATAGGATGAGAAATAACAGGATTCACTAAGAACTAAGGTGAGAAAAAAAAAAAGAACAGAACCTTTCATATGAAATATAAAGCTGTAGTTCAGTGGCAAGGTATAACAAAAAGAGTTTGAAATGCAAGTATTTTCACAAAGGGTTATAAGAAAAAGAAGTGTAGAAGAAAAGGAAAAGGAAATTAGAAATATAACCAGAAATGTCAAGTACAACAAATTAATGAATTCTGTGTTTTGCAAACTTCTAGAAAAATGTTGAGTTGTGCTCAAAATTCTAATTCGGAAGAACCAAATATTTTGGCAACAGTGAGACCGTTCTTAGAATAAGAATCTGTCTAGACATTCAGAACTCAAAGACTAAAAGGAGTATTTAGCAAGAGACAAAGAAGGAAGAATAGATCTATTTTCTACAACAACAGTGAAAGTATTTATCAGAAATTTGAATTTTAGATGAAAGTATTCAGAATAGTTGTTGTTAAAGTGTCTAAGTTTCATTTAAATTATTCCCTCAAACAAAAATTGCAATTCTGAATGGTTTAGAAACAATAGTTTTTAAAAACAGAAATTATGAAGATGGCTTTTAGTGAAAAATTCTCTTCCCTCAATAAAATGCATGACAATTTTCAAGCATTAGGATTAAATATATAGCACTAGTGACTTACCAGGTGCTTTACCTTCACTAGATAGGAAGTAACTTTGGATTCTAAGACCTACTTAAAATATTTTTACATCTGAAAATCACATTTGCCAATGCTTTTAAGTGCTGAGGGATGTGAATAAGTATCTAGTAGGATTTTCAAAAGTCTTAATTTGAGTTAGATTACTAAAACTTACTGATTTTAAGACATTTTTCTGTTTGAAAATCTCAAGAGATTTATATTCTGATCATAACTGCCTATAAAACCTATTACAGTTTCAACTGTACTTATAAATGTTTATTTACCTGCTTTGAAAAATCCCTCCCAGAATAAATTCTAGACACTTGTCTAATGGTGAGGAAAATAAAATATGTATTTACAATAAAAAAGTTAAATTTCTAATTATGTGCTTGATTTTTCCAAGTCTTTCACCATAGAAAAGTTTATTTCAAGAAAGAAAAATAAAGATGTTTACTTAATTAAATAAGCATCTTTTTTAACCTATAAAGGAATGGATTAAACATTATAATATATATATTTGTA